>OZ018308.1:11018293-11166408 GCA_963969455.1 Arge pagana | reverse complement strand
AATTCGACTACTAGTCGTGTTACGTGAGTGAAAAAAATTCGGAAATACCTGAAACATTTAAGAATTAAGTACAACTGGTTTATCAAGTGAAATAATAATATGAATAGATGACAAAACGTATAGAAATCACAGGCATTCGAAAATCACCTGAATTTACAGCGAGTTACACCAAGTTGCATGGTATTACGTCGAGCGGCATGCGCAATTTTTGACGTTGTTCTAGAGCCTTGTTCGTTTGCCAGATACGGGTGGAATCTGGAACCGGTTCTGTCGAAACGAAGCATTGACGTCGGTATTTTTGAAACTAAGGAATTGATCTTGCGGAGACCAAGTCGAGCGAGGGGCGCTGGTATACCGTGACTTTGGCTAGTAAGACGGTTGAGTACGGTTCGACTATTATAGGGTCGGAAAGACGATACGGACAGTGTCGTTGCGCGAACGACGAGGAAGACGCAAAATGGGTAGCCTCCGGGTAGCACGATCTCCCGCGATCCCATAAACCCGTGGAGGATAATCCGGTTTCCTAATTCTCGCGGCTTGACCGAACCGCCTTCTTGGCAGCAGACCGAACGCGCTTATTTTCTTCCCGTCCAGAACGGAAGGGTTTCGAATTAATTTCAGCCTCATTGGCTATTCGCTGCTCGCTTCCAGCAATAACTTTTTAACCGGCGACAAATTGGTGGAAATAATGCTTAAACGTTTCCTCAAGGATCGTTATATTGCTTTTCCGTACGACGTAGCTGAGATCGTTTTCCCCTCGACGAATTATAGTCGTATATAATATACGTAGGTGTATATAGAGCGCCGCGTCCGAAAATCGTACGATGCTCGATGGTCGAGGGTTGCGAATTACGCGCAGGAACGACGGGTGGCTACGAAATGGGCGAAGAAAAATCTGTTTTTCGCCCCCGCGTTTCAATTGTTTTCATTTCGAGAAGTGAAAAAATGATTTATCTCGTCGTTATTGTACCTGGTACCGAAGGGGTACGAAGGGGAACGCCGTAATATACGACGCCACGTTCCTTTTTTCCTTCCCGTTCGCGAAGCGGAGTCGTCGAGAAAATACTCGCGGTTCGGTCACGCGCCAATGTCGAGCAAACATCGCTAATCGATACGACGAGCCGCGTACTCCTATTCCAAATCTTCGATTCGGATGCTTTCTGCAAAGTTCGAGAATCATTTTTCGACGAGATACGAGGAACGAAAACGTACGACCGAGCACCCACCGATCCGACAACACTTCTCCCGCGGCGGTCCACCCACAGTTTCGAAAATACCCCGAGGTCGCGGCTCAACTTCCGGTTTGAGTTGCGGAACCACGTACAGATGAGAATTAAGACCAATCAGCACTGATGCGTGATATACAGCAGCCTTTAGACCACTTTATCCTTTCTTTTACTTGAGATTCTACCGACGTTCCAATGCTACGTCTTTATTACGAATCGTACAGGCCAACAGATCAACCGGACGCCGCGCAATTTAGTAGCGGTACAACCCTAAATCTTCGGGACTTACAATTAGCGACGGAAACTGAGCTCGGGATCGTGGCGCTTGTGACAATCGGCGATTTCTGATCCACGATCCCCGCGAATTCAACCATATCCTCGTTCCGGACGATCGTCTCAACCTTCATTTCCCCAAAGACTCACTTTCGCCGCTTCCGAAGTATTCGTCACTCCCGTTCCGTCGCGAGCTCCTCGACGCCCCCAGCAACTCTTCGTCTCACGCAGCAGCTACGAATCTCGTGAAACTAGTCGTCCATGACTGCCTTGATTCATCTCTGTCATCGGACTCTTCGTCACTGCAAAAAGAGACACGGTTATCTACGGGACCAGAGCCAGACGATTCCCGCAACTGTATTCGACATACTTTCGAGGAAATCTCAAGAATTGCCCGTAGTGCAGCGTAGTTTACCGGTGAACAGTGCTTTGCAAGTCCAGCGCCAGCAATATATAAATTGGCGGTCCGGTTAACGTCAGCATGAGACGTCGCAGCTGAACCCAGTTTGGCCACTGCGACGCATCCGCTCGCGTAGTAATCAGATTCACAGTTGTTGACCCATTTCTGCTGTTTCCGCCCCATTGATATTGGTTTTTCACATCCAATTCTACATGAAACTATGCGCGAAGAAGCCCGAGGATAGTCGCTCAGTTCTTCCAAATGTTACGCTCAGTGCAGAAGCGTCACATTTCGGTCAACGAATTTTTTGTAGTCCGAAATTTCAAATACCTAGCCATATCCACGCCGAGGTTATTCGTTTTCCGGAAAAATCACGATTCGTTTGAGTTCGACTTCTTCGGACACGCGCAAATTAGCCGAGAGATGACAAATGTGTGCAACAGCTTGGAGTTGGCGAAAAAAAAAAGAAAACATGTTTTCTCGGAACTTGCGCGATGCGCTGATTTTCATAACTTCTGGTCCATTTGTTCGATGGCTCTGAAAATTTGGAAATATTGTTTCACGAAGCTTCGTTGTATTATCAGCCCTCAAAGAAATTCGACGAGCTACGAGATGGTTTGGCAGAATTCGTATTGGTGTTCGTGCATCGAAGGCCCGATCGTGCTTTCGAAGAATATCTACGGATCTAGGAGTATATTCGGTATTTCCGTGCAGCCAACTTCGAGTGCAGGTATATCCTTCGCTCCGATAAGGCAGTATGCAGTGCTGATTTATCGAGCGATATTACATTTCAAGTAGTCGCCTTCCTTATTCTTCTCCATACGGAAGTTCCGTAGCGGAACTAACGACGAGCCGCGGAAATAGTTCTCACAGTTCGGAAACGAGACAAGCGTCGCGACGCGTCGCGTTGACGGCGAAGACGGAATTGCTAAATGTAAATATCCTGTTTCCTCCCCACCATCAACGACTTCTCACGAAGAGTGCGATACAAAATGCAGTCGAGGCTTTGCATAGATATTTGTAGATGACATCGCGACGACTATAAACTAACGAAAACGACGAATAGTAATGGCAATAATAATAATAATAATACGATGAAACGAGTTGCGACAGCGTCAACCGTGAGATTTCTTGCCAATCGCGAATGAAACGAGCACTGAAGAGATCTCGTCCTTCCGATAATAATTATATACCCTGCTGCGGAACACATCGGTTCGATATCACGTGGCTGCAGACACCGATCGACATACGACGGAAACGTGGTTGTGCCAACATTTGCATTTCAGGAATATTAATCGATGCTGGAGGTGATTAAAAACTAAACGACTCTCGACGGAAGGTCCCGTTGCGTTGTCACGTCGACTCCTAATCAATAATCATCAATCAGTCAGTTCACTTGGCTGTCCCTAATCCGCTTCCATTAGCGTTTTCACTTCCGACCGGATGGAACACCCCGTTGGATGTACACCCGCATCTCCACCCAAATTCGGGATCCGTTCTAGTCGTGATTATCAACGAAGCCTTCGCTAATTGTCGTACCCGATCGCTGATTTTCTGCAGAATCCCGATCGTTAGCCCTTTCTTGCGCCGTTCCACGACGAGAAATCGTTATTCTAATTAACATAATTGCCTCGCGCGGAAGAACAACATTTCGGGTTGCGTAAAAAATGTACAACGATTGCTTGAACAGCGTAACGAGGTCCTTGTCTGGTATTTTCGAGTCGGTCGACGAATCTCGTTTCGTCGGAGAGCGACGAGTGTCCCAGTGGAAAGGGTAATAAACCTGGGGATCTGCGTAAAATAGATTGCGACGTGCTCATCGAGAAATGACGCGCGTCGAAAAAAAAGGATCACTTCCAGCGCATCTTCGTGCGGCGACAACGCGCTAGCGGTTCAGGGTTCGTATATACATGCGCGTATTCAGCGACTGAAATAATTCTCTCCGTAGCGTGGTGACGCCTGTGTCGTCTTTGGGTAGATAACCTAAGCTTGCGAGCGCGGCCTTATGGTCCGAACGGATTCTGATCTACGTCCCTCCGTTTCCCCGCAGCGAGATTTCCGGCCACATGCCATTATCGCGCACGCTTCAGCCACCCCAGGGAGCTCCCGTGAGATCCGTCTGCGATCTCGTCTTCTTGTAAACACCAGCTCGCGACCTCCCATCCATCTCGAAGCTGTCGTCCATCTACGATACTTCTCCGGTATCGAGTTCAACGAGCTTGCGGTACCATAATGTAATGATAATTTAGGTGCTCTCTGATGTCGCGAATCTCTTTGTTTGCGATGCGTCGAGCGTTTTTTTCTAGAAGATTACATCAACCCGGCTGTCTCTCGTTGAAGATAACTCCCGTGAAAGTTTTGGTTTCCTCTCTTCTTGGGATGTTGACAGATATTCGAAAATATTCTCCCATTCCGAATGGATGTGGTTTATTTGTGGTACTCAAATGGAACTTGGAAATGATGTGACGAGAAGACGAGAGATCCAAATTCTTCGCGATGGTTACTCGAATACGCGTTCGCGTACTTTTCATCCCCGGATATAATCAGTTAATTTCGTGGGATGTTGGTTCGTCTTTGAATAATTTGGCCAAAGATAGGTCGGAAGCTGGAAAAAATGAGGTTGGGAATGAATTCGTGGGGAGAGTGAGCGACAGCGTTAATTAGGGGAGCGTGGGTAGAATATAGGACCGTGATGACATTTTTTTGGACGCCCCGGTTTTGGGGGAATCGATGCAGCAGCCGCAAGTACGGTGCCCAAGTAACGAATCCGTGGCGGTCGACCGCGGCGCGGCATGGTCAGTTACTGAGAAGAACAAAGCTGATTTCAGGGCAAATCCATGGGCCCTGATAGCCGGGCGATAAATTTGACGATAACAATCGCGCATCGTCCCCAAGACTTCCCTCCGCGACTGTATTGTTACTTTATAATATGTCTCCATTCGATTTCTGTTATCTCGAAACCCTCCTCGCCCCACCTCAGCCACCTCTACCACCTGGTAGCCTCCGGCTTCTAGTTCTCTCCGCTTCCCTGCGATGCCGAGATTGCTGAGCTTACCCGTAACCCCTACTTTTGTCAATATCATTGAAAATTTACGATCCAGATTCGAGGCCGCTAAAGGCAACCGCCTAAATTTATCACTTGTTTCGGAGCATTTTTGCCTGAAGCTCTTCGGTGGCATCGTCTGATAAGGGATGAAATACGCGTTCATTGGTGTCATCCCCTTCGTAAACATCGAACATTCGCGAGAAAAGAACCTTCGAGAAATACGCCCCCCCCCACCTCCTCCCGGACGGAGTTGGGCATTATTATCATCTCATATTCGCGACGAGTTTACAGAATCAAAAGTACGACGTGTATTCGGCTCCGGACAAAATTTCCATCTCCAACGACGACAAGCAAAAAGTGCCGAGAGCGGCGGAGGAATCTTCGCGCAAATATTTATCAAGGATATTCGCACTAACGTAAGCCAACAGTACCGGTACTCCCATACCTGAGACGAATACACATATTGGAAAGACACCGTAAGACGGGGATTCTTCGTCGCTTCAATTTTCATACATTCCTAAATATTCAAATCTCCGAATTGAAATTCTTTTTTTCCTCCGAATTGCCATTCTTTTTTTTTTTGGACACGAAAAATTGGCTGGCACGGATAACATGGCTCCCTTGACAATCCAGCCCAACGAGCGTCGAAATAATAGGCCGGAAAATAATTTAAGGGTACTCTCAGTTTTTTCGCAATTCGAAGCGTCGGCGAGCTGCTCGATAATTGACCCATCTCGACGCAGCGGGCGATACTTTTCACACAACCCATCCGAAAGCTCTACCCCTCGCTGAACTCGGCGTAGTCCCGGTGAGTGTTTATCGGTGTTTCGTGGAACTACGTATAGCTCGCCGCTTTGTTGGTTCGTCAGATATTATTGACTGGGGTTTTATCAATTTGTTTTCCAGTTATACCCGCGTTTCTCTGCTTATCCGCTCGTTCGCCAGCCGATAACCCTTCACGGCCTACACACCCCAACCTCCGGCAACGCAGTTTCATGTACCGCTAAAACTTTTACTACGATAACATCCGGGTAACAAGCGTATTGCGAGGTAAAAAGCTTTTATTGCTCGCTACCATTAAAACAGGGACTCGTGGCTCGACGAACGGTTGTTTCAGAAACTGACGGTTTCCACGGGGTCAAGCTTAATCGAAAGGCCAAAAAGCATCCGGACTCGTTAGTTTCAACTCACCGCGGCCATCACGCCATATTCTCCATCGCTCGTTATATCACCCCGTTCCGATCGGATCGCAGCACATACCAATTCCCAAAATTGGCATTTTTACATCGGCATACCGTAGAGATAAACGAGCACGGCTTCTCGGCGTTCGTTCGACTGGCTTATTTTTGCGAACCGAACTGGCCGAATCGTTCCGCTAGTCGCATTCGTACGATAAACTTGCTAGCTGATCAGTGTTCTCCCGCGTCCTCGATAGCTAGTTCTTTGATCGTGCCTCGAATAACCGGGATAAAGAGTCCGAAGCGCGGCTTTTGGAGAAGCGCAGAACGGGAACCGGCACAGAAATTTCGTACATCCATGGGATGTGGTGTAACGAAACTACAGTCCTCGAGAATCTGGAAAGTCTAACGAAGGCGTCGGGCGAAGACGTTAACGAGGCTGACTGGGCACAACAAACTTCCACTTAAACACTTTCACCTGAGCTTTTAACGAGCTGCCACCCAGGACAAAAACCTAGCCGACTCTCTCGGTCGTAATTGCATCCGACTAGAAAATGGAAGCCGACCGAGCTGCGCTGAAAACTACCTTCGCGACCTCTTCCACGCAACTTATGCACCTACGACGCCAGAATAACCGTCGTTATTGTCCCGCACGGAGCTTTTTTCCCCGGCTCACGTAACAGCGAGCGAATTGTATCGATCTGGGGGCTACTTCTCGCGATTGGCAAAGCCAGGCGAACCCGTGAACGATGCACGTACGGGAGAGAGGACGTTACAGCCTGTCCGAGCGTAGTTAACCGACGTAGATCCTGTTACCAATTATTATGCTTCAACGTGCGAATAAATGGTGGTTACGGTAACCAGCTACCGTGAAGGTTGACGGTTACAATTACGCTATGCGTCGCGTTATACGCGGCACTTCGTCTCGTCGACGATGCTAGTTCCGGAAACGGACCGCTCACGGCGACCAGAGCGAGGTACCCGTCTCATCTCTCCTGTCTCTTTACGTAGCTACGATCACGAGAGATTTATTACGCCACTCGCACGCACCCATCGTCAACGACGAACGTGTCGCTGCTAATCGACTCTGCATCTCTGCATGATAACAGGATTGGTGTACACAGTAAAAAGATTTTCGTCAACTTTATCACAAAAACGTGTGTCTACGACTGTTATCCGCACAAAATTAGTGTTATTCCCACATTTTTCGTGCGTAGTGATAAAGTAGCACAGCTCTGTATTAAGAGTAACACAAACCGTTGTGAGAGCAACATCGAGAAAGCCTTACTCTGGTATTAAAAACATTATAGTGTGCTGAAAAACGGACCGTGAGAACAACACTAACGATTGTGTTGCAGCATCTCACTAAAATGTTGTATATTCCGCACAAATAGTTTTACGCCTTGAAAAATGACGGAGAATTTTCTACCGTGTAGTTTCGTTGAAATGGTGCTCGGTGAAATGGGGGGGCGCGCAGGATTCAAAAAGCTGCTCGATGCGACCGTGCGAATAAACCGTTGGAGTCTTCTCAATCCGTATCATCACACTCGACCGAGCAAGTTCTGGTAACTAGGGTGAGAAACTTCGCGTAAAGTCGCGACGCATTTTCGATAGAGACCGATTCGGATCGTACCGAATAGCGGTAATATACTCCTCGGAAAGTTTCGCAACAAGTTACAACAAACATCGTCGACACCCGGATACGTTAGATACGTATGCACCAACGTTCACGTCGCATCCGAGATTCTCTCTCACTTCGGAGAGCGTTAAGAGCGTTGTAACTTGCAAAAAAGTCCTCGCTTCGTCAGCCGATCCCCGATGCTCCGCGAGTATTCGAACAACTTGGATTATTACGCGATGGTATTAAACCTACTCGAGCGTGAAATAACTTGGAACGAGTAGCTCGTTGACCATGAATGTATGCACCGCTGTAAAATTTGGGATCATTGATCGGTGAACGAATCGCTCGTTGTTGGCCCCCGCATTCTCGATACCTACGTTTCACGGAATTGAAAATCCTGTCGTTGTCCTTTTCGTGTCGTCGCACCTCGAACGGCAACGACGTCGTCGTGGTATCTCTGCCAGACGACAACAAGCCACGATAATCCTCTCCCCGGGATGGCCGCGTCGTGACAGTTTTCTTCTTAGTTTTCATTACCGGGACGCTCTCCAGAGATTTTTCTTTCTTAGTCGCCCGGACGACGGGGTGGCAGTCATCGCTAAGTCCGTCGCTCACCATGAAAATAAAATAAAAGGCGAAAGCTCGGTCTTTCTTCTCGCCTAACCGGGTGCTCGGCAACGGCATTTGCTCGGCACCCGATTCCACAGTCGTCTCTGCCCTATCCCAGACGACGACGACGTATCCTTCTCGACCGAATAGATGAGCGCCGCTGGATGTACGTGCCACGCTTGAAAATCTTGGCTTAACCCTCGGTCCGCCATATTTCCGGAAATAAACCGAGCTAGCTCTCTTCGGAGGATAGAAGAATATAAACACTGTCGTCACAACGGACGGAGGCGAACGAGGGACGAGGTTATCGCGACGTATGGCGTACATCTCGGTCGCGCGGACCTGCTTACCGCAAGTCCTCCCGAAAGCTCTCTCGTCAATGTCCCCGCTTCCACCCCCCGCCCCCCTCCCGAAGGTCTCCCGGAGGCAGGCAAAACGAGGCGGAAAAAACACTTGCCGACTACTTCTCGGACGTTACTTAAGCACGTGATTTCGCCTCCTTTCGAGGCGTACGTATGAGAATGACTCTCGAGGGACGTGGAGGCGGTTGGTTCGGTGCAAACACTCCGTGAAGACAACAGCCACCGTTCTCTCGAGGGAACGCGACGTAAATTTCAACGAAGAGATAATGCTACGAAAACTTTTCGCGGGAAAAACTACAAACGACGCGTCGTTTACTTTTAATTGGTTGAAAATATTCTTCTAGTTTCGAGTAATCCGTGATGGCGTATAATTTCAATAGGATTGGAAGTATTTATAGGAGATTGGAAAATTTCAGAGGTGAAAATATTCGACCCGCGATGTACCTACTGGTGATTTGTCATTTCTCCAACATTTTCGACGACCACGGGATCTTAGGAGGATGTTTCAACAACCTACCGACACGTTTGACATATTTTCTCAAAGATCTCGAAATATATGTCCCGATGTGTTTTGTTATTCGAAGGACACGCGACGCGCCAGATGGATGGTCGATGTCTCTGACGATTTCTTTCTTTCTTTCTACGATGTTACGTTCAATTATTTCTTGCTCCCGTTTTTCCGGCCCGAAGGAGTGCCGGAACTGAAGCTTTCGGCAACCGATAGATTTCGCGGGTTCTGAAGACGACACGCGCGGTTGGCAGTCGCCGAACGTGGGTACATACCTACAGCTGGAAATCGACGTTACGATAATTCATGATACTCGTAAATGTCGGATACCCAACCGCTTCTGCCCAACTATTTTTGGTTTTTGGCCCGAAGGAATTTCCTACCGAGCAAGAATATTATTTTCATCCATCTCCCCGTATTTCGTGTTGGTTTCTTCTATTCCGACGGACAAAGCGTCGCAACAAATCGACGTATCTCGCGCCGAAATCCGACACCGTAGTTCGAAATCTCTGTCAACGGTTCTGTCCGTATTTCGGTGTGAAAGTGAATTTTTGTAAGCCGTAAGCGGATGGGAATCTTCGATGTACTCGAAATACCGAAGAACAGACTTCCCTGATCCTTGCTTTTTTTGCGATGCCCGATACAAATTACGCAGATTAGGATTCGATTTACGAAGGAGACGACGCGAAATCCGTATCGTAGGTATCGGAGATGAAAAATCAGGTCTCGTTTGCTGAGAAAAAGCCGAGCTCTTTCGACGCAGCTGACGCGGAGTCGGTCAGATCGGTCAATCTGCTCGTGATCTCGCCAATTCACGTACACGACGCGCCAGCTGCTCGAAACTCGTCGATTCGCATCACTCAGACCTGCGGTTTTGCCTCCATATTCTCCAAGTATTCCTGTTCAACGCAGGAAAATCCCTAGGCAAATTTTCATACCGGAATATATTTCACTCGCTCGAAGAGTCCGAAAGCGCGATGTGAGATCGTCTCCGAAATGATACCGCAATAGACAACTCTCAATCGGTGTTGATTCGTTGGCTCCAGCAGATTACTGGTAATCCGTATCGTACATCTCCATCGAATATCGCGGATGACGATGATTCGTTGGGTAATTCAATTTCAGCAATTATATCGGTTGGGCAAGTTTCATCGCAAAATGATGAGTCTTTCGCGATGAAGTACGAGCTGCGAAACGTGTCAAGGTATGTGGCAATGAATTTTCTACGAGGCAACGCGCGAACGTGGTATTCCCGAAGACAGCATCGGTGTGTGGAAAATTCAGGTGTAGCACTTCGCGGTGAACCTTTGAGACCTAGACGTTTGCCTCGAGCGTCGAATAATTCAAAACGGTGTTGCCGCGTCGGGCAAAGCTTTGAGAATGGTCTCGATATTCCGGAACGTACGAGCATTCAAAATCGAGGTTCGTCTGACCGGCAGATACTTCCGCGACTAAACCATCGATCGTCGAATCGTCATTATTCGTAAAATTACCGGCGCCAGGATTTACGATTGAAACGAATAACAGCGATTCGATGGAGAAATTCAAATAAATCGACGATCATTCAGATTGATTTTATTCTTTCGTCAACAAACTTTTCGTCGACGCGAACACTGTTTGGGAATCATTAAAATTACAAAGGGTGACGTTTCAATCACTGGTAATGTGTGACTCTGACAGTTTGACGTTGCTCTCGGATGAGGAAATTCGCAAACATCTTTACGAAACTCATCGTCGCAAGTATTACTTCATTACTCGTCTGCGAGGTAAACTTTGTTTACGTAACGTGTTTCGCGCCAGCGAACAGCCTATCTCCCAGATTGGCGCGAATCTTGCCGAAACTCTGCCGGAGCTAAACGAGCCTTTCGATACGGATATCCTTTCCGGCAGGTTCTTACAATTTCCTTCGATGGGCTTCGTCCCCCTCGGTTCGCTTGTTCGAGGCTGCATCGCGAAAAACGTTGCAGCTCGAAAGCTGCAGCCTGCTGCTACCTGGATTCTTGTACGTTGCTCCGTTTCCCGACGAGTGACGCATCCGTTGGGCATCGACGACCCGAATTGCTGAAAGCTCAAAAACACCACTCCACGTTGTTTGGTCTCACCAAATTACCTGGTAAATTATCATCGCAGGTGCAACGTACTGTTAAAAAAATACCAGTAGTTTCAGGTGCAACGGCTTTGACGTGAACTTCGAGCGTAATTGGTAAATGCACGAGTTAGCAGAGAAACGTTTGCCTTAAATACACGGAAGGATGATGGCTGAGAACTCCGACGAAGCCTAACTCGTCGTCGGCTCAGAAATTCGTAATCTTGTCAGCTACTTCGAAGTTGTTTCGTTGGGATGCTGCAGCTGGAGCATCTTATCTTGCAGGCGGCACGAATCGCGTCGAATTTCCTGAGCATTGAGTACGAGCCGTAGCGAAGGAGAGTGCGAACCGTAATTCCATTCGTTGCATCTAATTGACAGAGCAGATATCCATTTAGCAATGATAAAATGTATGTCGGAGGCGACGGTCGCGCAGTGAGATTCACGAGCGCCGACCGTTTCGCGACGCTTTTCGATAACGGTTCATTTTATACGAGGTATCGTTGACACCGAGAGGGTGTCTATTTTTCACCGCAATAAATCCTCCTCGCCTTAACCCGCCGACTCGCAACGAGTCGACTTCGATCAGAGTCGTCGTATTTCCGAGGATTATTGAGTTGCCAGTCGAACAAGGACGCGAATACCTTTGAGGCTCGTCTATGATGAACGGTGTATTTCATTACGAACCGAAGGAAATAGGTTCTCGACGAAAATATCGACTGCTACCGTCCCATCGAAAGACACGTACCGAGCCACGTTGATATCTCGTCGTACAACATCTATTTCTACGAAGGACTCCCGATCGATACGCGACGCGCTGTATTTCTGATCGTCTAGCGAAAGCTTCGATCCCCGTGGGCTACGAGAAAATCGTTCCCAAATTGTTCCGTCACTTCGTGAAAATTAGTCCAGTTCGCGTGGAGAATCGCGCGAGAAACTGTGTTCGATACCCGGTTACGTGCTACAAGATCACAGTCGACGTTCTCGTTACCGTAAATCGTTCCCTTGGGCCGAGCTTTCGCGATTGTTTGCAAACCCACTTCGGAAGCCATAGAATCAGTCTCAAATTTCTAGGCTCAAAATTCGAGGCTCCGTCGTTCATCCGATGATTACGAATCAATACACCGCCAAGTGCGTAAATCGAGTCCTGAGCTTTTCGATAACTACCGTTACCTCATCCCCGTTTCGGTGTGCATGCGTGTCCGCCGGGTACCATTCGAGCACCCGGCGAGAGTTCACCTTATCGAAACAAACCTGCCACGTACACGGTTATTGTGAAATATGCGATTTCAACAGCGATGTTGAAATCGCAGGGTCGTATCCATTGCTAGTCCACGGTGGAAATATAGCCGATGCGGTAGCGAGAAAATCGAGGAAAAAAAAGGCTTTTGCCTATCTGTGGGTAGATACCAGCCGCGGCACTGATTCCCGCGCACGCTCCCCTTCCGCGGGATGTTTTACGGTGTAGGTATAGCATCTTAGGATAACGCTCTACCTCTGGCATCTTTCGCATATACTTTCCCGTAATATAGTATACGGCTGGCAACTATACGAACCTCGTATAGATATACCTTCGCACGTGTGTCGTCTCGATCTCCGGTTACGATCACGAACACGCGTGTACTTTTTATAAGTTAGATATAAAAATGCAATATGCGTTCGTCGTAGGTGTACAAGACTCGTGCAGTGATATGTTAACTGCAAAATACATCTTCTTCTTCTACACCGAGACTGTATAATGTATTTTGTCGTGAAAAAAACGTTCAACAAGGGTGCAGAGGTAGCTGCACTCGGTCAGCCCTCGTGGCTGCACCGTCTATTTTTGCTATGCAAATCAGGCGTTGCCTGTGATAACGCGAAGGCGAATCTCGGGCTGCGTTTATCGACCAGACGCCCGTGAAATTTCCGTCTGTGAAATTGGAAATTCTTCATCGACCATGATGCGAGGATCCTGACAACGCTGAGTCCAAAACAGTCTTTAGTTTTCGACCCAAGGCTGTGTCGTCTACCAGCGGATTTGTTAGCCTCCGTTTGACGCGCGCGGAATGAATTCTATATTTTCGGACCTAACGCTGCTTTTATTATCATCGAAGAGTCGCCATTCGTCCCACGTAACGAGAAACGGGTTCGAATTTGAGTTACGACGCGTAGTACGGGGTTACGACGAAAAGCGGTCGGAGAGGGCGGAGGAGGGTTAATGCCTCGGGGTTGTTCGGTTGGCCATTGGAGAACGTCAACTAATGGGAAAGTCGATTGTCAATCCCTTCTTACCCTCGAGCAACTTCTTATCCCGTTGTTACCGATCTCAAAAAACTCCCCGAAGCTGTACTCGGTTGTGCTATGCGGAGGAACAACGCCCAACGTCCAACTATACTTGTAATACGTCGGACTATTTTCCAAGGCGATGTCGAGAGAGCTGGTAATTATGATTAGAAATTCTCGAACCTATTCAGATGCCAATTATCGTGATTGGAGTGTAACAATATTATAAGATCGAGCCTATGTGGGTCTCCTCCCGCGAGAGAAGAGGGTCGCGTGTGGTTGAAAAACCTACTTCTGTTAGGTACCATGAAAACGTTTTTACGAAAGGTGGCTCCGCGAAGGGGTCGAGCGGAGGATCAAGCCTCGAGTGTCACTTCAACGCGTGTTTTGAATAAACCGTGTTTTTTTCACGCCTCATATAAGGGAAATCTTCGTATCATGAAGTGAAAAAACAAGCGTCGTGATGCGGCTCGCCGTACATTTTTTGGCGTTACCTTTAATGGCCGCATACTCGCATCTTTTTTACCATGCGACCCGCATGATAAACGAAGACTGAACGACCACAATTTGACGATACTATGAGAAACTCAATGTATGCTTTTCATTACAACGATCGGTGTTCGCATCCGTAAATTTTGAGGCTATCGATGCCAAAATTGAAGATGAATACTGAAAAGAATCGTATAAACGCTTCGCTCGCCGCGATTTTACAGGGCGCATGACATCGAGCAATATCATTAACGATCAAAAAAGCAGCGCTGACGGTTCGCGGACTTTTAATGCGTTTCCTCCTCGAGCGTCACGACGACGCGACTAACTTCCGCCGCATTTCCACTGGTTGAATGAACCTCGGAATATATTCGAGCCGCATACAGCCAATTAAATATCTACCGCGCGAAATTCCTTCCGCAGCTGAAGTCTTCCAGTCGGAGGAATCAACCGCGATAGGGCTGTAGAGACTGCACGTACGTTACCCGCGAGAGTCGAAAGTTTCCGTCGTTTGTAAAACAACCACTCCCTGGGTAAACACTCGAGCATACGATATGAAAAGTCTGCGGCTCACGTCACGTTGCGGTGGTTGCTGCTCGCGTGAAGATAAATCGCGGTGAAGATGTAACATTTATATTCGCCTCCGTGATCCTCGCCTGTCGCTTTGGAAGGCTGCCAGTTCCATGGATTTAGGAAATTGTCAGATATACCGGAAACCTTATCGTTACTTCCTTGTCAAACGTTTCCGTCGGACACGAAGACGCTCATCTTTCCACGGTGTGCTTCGGAATAGAAAAAAAGAGTCCGCCGAGCTGATACGAGGCTCGGCGGTAGTTAGCGATCGGGAAAGGATCGGAAAATGGGAAAACGTGATCCGGGTCGTTTGACCGTTACATAGCAATAGAATCTACCACATCGTACGTACATGCGAGAACGGAGCTGCGGCCGCAAGGTATCACGCTCGCGCTCTACGTATGGAAATGTAAACGTGCTCGTACTTTGCTCGAAACGATCAATGAGAACTTTCCCGCGGAATTTTTTTGCCAGAAATTTCGGTCGATGTTCCTTCCATCTAGACGAAACGTTTTCGCGTGGAAAATCCCGCGGAAAATGAGATTCCCCGAGATTCGCATCGAGTAACAACGATATTCAGATTCTCGAGAGTCTATCCATCACGAAGAGAAAGCTGCGGGTAATCCGCGAGGATGGAAATTTAGCAAATTTTACGCTCAAAAGAATCCACATCTCTCGCGACACGAGCCGCCAGCCGATCGTGGAAAAGATGCACCTGATATGCGCCACAAATTGATCGAAGGGACTTTCTCGAGTGTACGCATTTCAAGGACAAATCAACGATACCAATTTCCATCAAGTGCGACTATCTTCCCGTGTCTTACTTACCCCAGAGGGGTTACAACCAAAAGGAGGAAGAAGAAGAAGACTATCTTTCGATGATATATGCCGTAGAATCTAATTGAGCTATGGAAATGAAACGAGATAGGTGAAATTGAGAAAAATAGTAATACGTAGTCGCGAGCAGCTCTAATATCGAGCTGAAATCGTACGTCGAAATGTTCGAGCAGAGAGCGATGAAGAAATCATGATCGTAGTTCTGGACGTGCGCGCGTCAAAAAATTGCACGTTCGTGGAAATAAGACACGTGTGGGAGGCTGGCGAGGATCTCTGGAACTGCTGGGGATGTTGAGAAGTGAATGAAAGAGGGTGAGCGGAGCCAAATGACGAATGACGTAATTTATGTAGGGCGTGAAGTGAATCGTGGCAGAAGCGCGAGGCAAATGGAGATTGCTGGGAGGTGGGTATACCTATAGGTAGGTGGATACGTATCGCACGTGTGTTCCGTTTCTGTAAAAGGTTCGGAAGCAAGACAAACTACGCGGGTGAAGATTTGCCTCGTTTATTCGCGAGAGCGAATAAAATGGCCGCGTTAAAATACCATCGTGGGGTGGGAGCCTCCGCGTAGAGCGGAGACCGACGTTTCCGATACTCTTTGGATCCGAGTGTCAAATTCGAACCTGCAGCGAGATGACTCGCGAATGATATCTCTTTTCGAACGACTTTCGCCTCGACTATTTTTCAAAACGGAGCGAACCAGCCAATCGCACTTCTCGTCGCTGCTCGCATTTCGACCTGAATATTTTTCATCCCGTGGAAATGAAACTCGACGGTGAGTTTCATAATTGGCGTGGAGAACAAAACAGAAAATTTGACCAAACCTCGCTTACGCGAGCTCTTTTTTCGCTTTCTTACCGTATTTTTCCAATTCACCTGACCGAAATATTTTAATTTTCGCTGAATTTTACATTCTTCGTCGGTTTCCCGGATTCTTCTATTCAACGGCATATTTTTTTCTCTCCCGATTCGGTGTCGGGTTCGATGATGCGGCTAGTATTCTAGTATTCTACGTACATCCGATTGGTCGGAGGAAAAAAATTCCGAATAAATTCCCGTTGATTCGACGAAAGTTTAATCGAGTTCCAAAAGTGATTTTTCATTCGCTGACGATCGCAGCAATTGGGAATAATGAAAAACGACGATTGAATCGGGCCAAAGTTCGGTTCGTTAGCTTGATTCTGCGGCGTTTGTTAGCTGCGTGTGAAAATAAAAACGTCTAAATAACGCAATTGGCATCGGTGAAAATTGCTGGCTTATCCAAAAATCACGGAAAGCCGGGTCACAGCGAGGCGGACTATTTTATCCAGTTTCTATCGACAAGCGAATACGAGGATTGGCGACGGTGCGGGAAACAGTCCCGAATAAGACAGTGCGCCGAATTTGACTCGGAGCTAAGCTTTCCCCCGGCGTCGCGGCCGCCGGCAGCGCGGGGTCGACGTGGCAGCGTCCTTCGCTAAGTAAGCTCTGACCACCTTTCTCGCCCCAAGATCCGTCGAGTCCCGGGGCGCTGGGCGGGGATAAAAAACCCGGCGAATCTCGACGAAAAAGGCCAATAATTTCTTGTGGTAAATAATCAATGGGCTATGCCTCTCGAGGGACTCGTTCCGAGTGTAAATTGTTCAGGCGATCCGCAATCGAGCCGAGGCTACCGCAAATCAGTTCAAATGTTCCGCGAAGCGATGTCTTCCAAAAATGCGTTCGGATATCGCTCCCATTTATTGCTCTTATCTCTTTCGCTCTGTTCGAAATATCAAATCAGCATAATTCGCCGGATGAAACCGGAACCGTTTCCATTCATTGTTCGACCGTTGAATTCCAATATACAGCTGTGCCTTTATCTTCGTGCCGCGTCACTCGATGTTGGCAATGGAATGAATTTATTGGGAGTCGAAATAATTTGCGTGCGAGTTTTCAAAAATTATTTCCAATCTGTCTTAGAAGATCTGCGAAAACGACGAGCTTCGAATTTTAGCAAATTGTATACCAGTAATCAGAGATCAGCCTTAAAATAAGAATCAAGTGAGAAGTGTCGTTAGAATCGAAGTAGAGGAAATACAAAATGAAATGGAAAATTGAAATGGAAAGGAAATGGAAAAGCAAGAGGGGGCGATGGAAGAAATAGGGGAAAATTGTTGGATATCCATTGGAATCCTCGTTTCCCATCTCAATCCGTAGCCTTCGCTCGATGGTGTAAAGCCTGTCATGTTAAAGCGATTAGGTTCTAATTGTCTGCTCGACAACGACGAAGAGCTTCGACGCGACATCGGCAAAGCGCCGCGTAGTCCCGCGCTCGATTAATCAACAGACCCCCCCGTAGACACGTATCTAATTGCGCCGGCGTCTCCGAAGCTTTCTTTCCGATCGCAAATCGAAAAAGTTTACTCTTCGATTACTCGCCGGCAGGAAACTCGCTCGCAATCTTACGCTCTCGCAACCTCAGGCTCGTCGGTGCAAACTTGCCGAGAGCGAACCTCCCAACACACGGACTTGCTCCTCGTCGCGTTATATTACCTCGACTAATTCGATTCACCGGAACCGTGTTCCGTACCCCGCTAACTTTTCAACTCTTCGAACGGATAAGCAAGCCGCGAGCTACACCGCGGCTCACCGCGAGATCGAGGCCGTGGGAAATGAGAGAAAAAAAAGGAAAAACACTTCGGCAACGAGACTCCATATTAATACCCCGTCTACCTCTATCTCCCTGCCTCCACGTTCGCGCTACCACTTTGCCGGCGACCCTTCGCCGCTCCACCTTGACCGTTTCACGGTAAATCCTTACCTGGGGCGGATACAACTTTAAATATGAATGGTTCTTAAGCGAAAATAAAAGGTACGCGCGGAGAGGGCGCGCGCGGGAAAAAAGGAGCGAGAGGGCTGATGGAGCTGGTGAAAACGGAGAAGAAGCTAAAAGGGAAACGTGAAAAACGGGTAAGAAGCGAGCGCGAGGAAATAAAAGCCTGAATATTATATCACCCGGCGCTGTGTTGCTGTACGCTTTTCCTACTTTTGTTAACACTCGACATTTGCATCTGAAAGGAACCGATTTATGTTTTTGTTTTACCAACTCCGCGATGCCATCGCCCGTCTCTCTTTTCGCAAGCTCCCGCCGGCTCGAGTGTCAAAGGTCGAAAGCTCCGGTGACGTACGAAGGGCGCACCGGTGTTTCCTGAGAATGACAAGATCCCCGGATCTCGCGAGCTGGGAAAAGCTACCCTGCCGTTGGCTCGATTTCGAATGCCACGCGCCTACCGAGAAGTATTTCCTAGCAAATACGCGAATGCGGTGCCAGATCTTCTCTCGCATTTTTCTCGACACTTTCGTCGTCGATGAGAATCGTACTAGAATTTGTAACTACTATTCGCCTTGTCCCGTTTGTCATTTGACTCGAATAGCCGGGATTCCCAAGGTTGTTTCTGAATTCTCGTCAGGAGTAAGGTGAGCCTATTGGGATAAAATGGCGCGTGGACGTAGACGATTTCGCGATACAACTATAGACCGCAGTTACATCGTTTGGTGACGCGAACCGCGGCGGAAAGGTTGAGGTCGAGGGATTGAATTCCCGAAAGTCCTTGTAATTAAGGTATAATGATCCTGCCCGAGTCGTCTCGCCTGTCGTCGGCCTAGTCGGATGAAAGAACAGAGACGTTTCGAAGGTTCGTGTCCAAGAGCCAGATAATTAACACGAGCCGCGGAGTCGCGCTACGAATTACGCGATCCTCAAACGATTATTGGCCTGTATAACGATGCCAATTTAACGCGAATACGAGCCGGGAATGACGTCATTACGGCCGGTGAAAAGCATATTCCTTGGCTAACTGGAAGCGCGAAAAGCGTCACGCGTCGAGTTTTTACCGTATCTCGAAGGGCGACGTGACCTGCGACTGGAGAACGGCGCGTTCGACGCCGATGGCGTCTCGCGTCGTGACGCGTTGCAGCGAGGAAACGAGAACGGGACGTGATGCGAAGGAGATATTTCGATAGGTTTTCCTCATTCTTTTTCCGCGTTCTCGTGGTAGCGACGTTGCTTTCCCCGGCACCGTCGACGTAGGACGGACAAAGAGCGGTGCGAAAATTGGAAACGGTAAAAGGAACCTCGCTGTGTGTATCGTCTTCGAAACGAGGTGTGATGGTTGCCGTGGAAAGATCGACGTGTGCAGAGAAGAACAAAGCCACGACGTTGGTGGAAGGATCGACGTAGGAAAATTCAGTTTCGGGCGCGTCGACGTGCGAGGGGTGCGAAAAAACGCGGCAACATATATATTTCCATTAGGCTGTTTCTCGCGCGGACGGCCTCTTCTTCCACTTTATTGGGCCACGATAGCTCGTCGCGAGCCCGCGTGGTCCTGTGGAGAAATATGGAAGTAGGGAAAGCGAGCGAGGGGAGGGAGAAATAATAAGAACGATCGAACGGGGAAAGGGGAAGGGATCGTGGGAGGCGGCGAGAGGCGAGAGAAAAGAAGAAGAAAAAAAAAGAGAGAAACGGATCCCACGTGTACGGGGGGCGGGGGAGGAAGGGAGAATGGATAAAAGCTTAATCCGAAAATAGAAAAATCCCACGAGATTAAGAAAAGCATGAGATACGTTTTCTACGCTCCGGCTATGTAAGCTCTCAGAGCTTTTATCCTCTGTGGATTTCACTGGATGCCTCCCTGTCTTTATCTCGCGACTCTCTTCCGCTCTCCATGGTCGGCGCGTGTAACCGGACAAGACCGGGCTCTGCCGCTGTGCGGTGCTGTCCCGCCGTACGGTGCGTCGAGGTCAAAGTTCACGGACCACCAGAGACTCGCGGGACAAAGCAGATTACACCCAATTCTCCCGGAGTCTCTGTATCGACCACGGAATCTAATTTCACCATTCTGTTAGGACGACCTGTTGACTTCGCGGTGATTCGAGTCCTCCTCGCCTCTCTGAAATGTTCTTTCCGAAATTGACCTCGGGCAAAGAGAAAAACGCGATACGCGCAGGTGACATCGATAGGTCGAGCCTTTTTATTCTGCAAGATGGCGGATTCTTGCGAACGATTTGCGAGAAATGAGCCCGTGAGGAGGCGTCAATGGCAGTACGAACGGATCGCGTTGCATTGTTGGAATATGAACAGACGCAGCGACTGTATTTTGACGAGGCTGTCTTCGTGGACAAAGCAGCCAGCGGACCCGATATAACGCTAGTTGACGAGTAGCTGAAAACAACGATCCCCGTGAACATCGTAACTCCGCACGCCACTAGCGTGGAAAATACGCACGGTGAGTAGCAGCTCGCGAATCACTGGAGATACCGATCAAATCGGGACACTTGCGGAGAACGAAACATCTCAAGATGGCGCCGGGCAGTAACGTCACACTAAAACAGCCCGCTGCTGCTCTGCGAATCGTCGATATCTGGTCGCTCGCTACGAAACCAACGAATGTCCAACTATTTACCACGCAGCTTTCGGGGTTCAACGTGCTGGGACGGTATTTAGCATATAATTGGACCTCGCGATCCAATCTTCGCGACGGAATCGCAGTTGGAATATCGATGTGTCGTCATTGTAGCCGAATAAGTTGATGACGCGATCAAACTGACCGTCGTTTATGTACTCTGTACATTCAAGTGCGCAGCTCTTTGAACTTGACTCGGCGGAGCTTAACGGAGACCCTTAAATACGTGAACCTCGGCCGGCACGATATCGGAGTATCTCAGGAAACGTCGACTCCTTCGGTTCAACGATGCGAGAGCCTGAGACGCGTGAAGATGTTAGCTGTGTAAGCCGAGCCTACCTCGTCGTTTTCCCGAGGTTCGCTCCGATTATCGTTTTTATAATTCATCATCCGTGTGGGATGATTCTTTGCAGACGCGTAGTCTTGGCGCGGGTAGGTTCTCGATTACCCACGGTCTTGGGCTGAACGGATACCAGGACAACGACGAGGCACGATGCTTGCCGGCGCGTCACTTTGATGTATTATTAATTAAGACCCGCATAAATGCTAAAAGCCGGAAATTCCGGGCAAATGCGAAAGCTCCTCCGGCGGCAAGTTAGTCCCCCAGCCAGAGGATGCTACCTCGCTCAACGTCTAGCATGTCTGAACCTTCGCTCGATCGAGCTTTTAGCCTAGACCTTAGACCTCGATCCCCGCTTCCGCGAATATATCTTTTCTCCGGCCGATCGAGATGTTATCAATCCGCAGACTTTCGCCTACGCAGGTAACTTCGACGATTTATCCGGTATCTTCGCGTCTCCGAGCGTCTCGCGATTCGATCGTAGCAGCTGTGGTAACGTCGTATATCGTCGTATATCTGCCTGGAAGATAGACTGGCGTTACCAGAGTGTGTTTTATAATTAAGCTGTAATTAGTCGGTTAGTTCAGAACTACCTGTGCCTGACTTGACTCGCGGAGTTTCTCGACAACTTCTCTCGGCAGCTACCTCTAACGTCTCGTAGGTAAATAAAATAAACTTCGTTCTCCGAAAATTAATTACGGAGAAATGTTGCTGAATTATACCTTGCAAATTTAATACGACCGAAACGTAATCCACCGCTGGAACCAAACGATGAAATGTAATCTCGGAAAATTCGCGGTCCTTTTTTTATTGAAAACGTTGCGGTCGCCGAGCTTTAATTTTGAGAGGACCAGAAGAGTGAATTAAAATCTGCATAATACCGGTCTAGCGATTTCACAATTAGCAATATTAAACTCGCATCGCATGTTGGCTCGTTATTGGCGATTTTAGTTGTCATTTACCAATACACAGACTTCCGCAAGAGTCTTATCTTTACCGTGAAACTCGAACGAGCGGGTGACTGGAATGGTAGAAAAACGAAAAAACGACGCTGAATAACCTTTCGTCGAGGTCTGATATCAGATGGGAAGCAATTGGAGCTGCTTCAGTTCAGTTAATCCTCTTACGATGTCTGCTGTTAATTTGAATGTGTTCCTTTTTCTTCTTCCCTTTTCAACCTCGAGACTATTCGCCCAACGAGTTCTCCTACCAAGGTGAATGGGGAGGAAAAAAATCGTGAAAACCGGGAGTTGACTTTGTTAGGCAGTGGCGAGAGATAACGTTAACGATCGATGAAATTACCGCGTTCGCATACGTACCTCGTGCGAGCGCAGATACGACGATTTTTCGCGCATCGATAGCCGCGATAACGCAGCGAAAGTAAAACTCGTGGCATTAATTAAAAACGTGCCGCATAGAATTTTCCGTGCCATCAACCGGTGAGCAATTGGACGAAGATGCGAAGAGCTCTCGTCTGCTTTCAGCTCTGAAAGTAATAGATACTCATCTCTGGAAAAAAATCATCACGATTATAAAAGCTGTAATGGTACCTCTGGCAATAAAATGGTTTGAAATGGGGAAATAACATCTTCCGTATCGGATAATCTGTACAACTGGCGCAGCTGCTGCCACAGCCATTACGATAATGACGAATAAGTACGGCGGCTTAGCCGAATAATAAAACTTTCCAAAGATACCGCGAGGAAATTTTCGCATTCATTCAAATCCGTTAAAGTATCGTTCGTCTGAAAGTTTCCGGAAGTATTATCTTCCGATATCTTCCATTCGGATTCTCAGGATTACTTTACTATTGCTGTGGAAACGTGGATGTAATCTTCGCGTCCAGTGTCGTCGCAGCAGACGGCAGCAGCAGTAGCGGATGTTGCAGGTTTATTCTCCGTAAAAATGAGATGAGGTTTGATGAAAATTAGACAAACAACGTTCTCGATAACAATTATTGTGCTCAAGTTTGATGGGATTAACTACCGTAACGAATTCCAGTTTTGGTTGGCTAAACACGGTGATGAATTCAGGATCTAGCTGGAAATACATCCGGTCGGGTCCATGGTATGCGGAGATACGTGGCGGCATTCCGAGCTGTCGTCTCGTTTCGTATACACCTTCGCGACACATCTCCGGCGATACGTCGCGACTATCGAACGTACAAGAAGGAAATACGGTCGATAATCATTCACCGACACCGAAGAGACTGACTATTTGTCCGGAGCCAGTATCTTCTATTGGACAACGATTCGTCAATGTTCGAAGTAAGTTCGGTCGTAGGACCGTGGCAGGTGATCACTCTCCGCTCGCTCCTTCTCCTTCGATTTTACATCCCGATATTGGCGAGGTGCATCTGCCACTCGTTCCCTTTCCGTCTGTCCGTTCGCCACTTTTTCGTCGAAACTATCAACCGTCGCGTCTTCGTCGCGTCACCTCATCCGTCTTTCTCACATTCGCTCGGTCCAATCTCTCGGCGTCGTGAATTTTTTCCTCGTTCGACTCTCTTCAAAGCACGTCGGGTCATTCCTTCGCGTTAACTTCACCCCGACGGATGATGATGGCTCGTACGAACGTGAGCGAACGAAGCGTAGTCGCGTCAAGCTGGACTTGTCGACAAGCTTAAACGCGTCTCGGTATATCCGACCCCGGCGTAACGCTGAGCCCTTACTATCATGCCGAGAATTTCACCCTCCCTACGACTCCTTTATTCTCTAATGTTCAACCGTCTCTGTTTCGTCCGGTTCCACGGGGAAGCAACGCGAACGAGTCGGCGAACAGCCTTTATTACAACGCCCGAGTGCAATTTCATACATGTCAAAGTAACTGTCCTATTTTCATCGTATTCGCAGCTCTCATCTTCTTCCGCATTTCTTCTTCCATGCAAATCCTTCGCCATCTCCCTCGAGTCTTCCAACAAAATTAACCGTTACGACCTTAATTTTTTTAAATCAAACAACAACCCACATCAAAGCTTCCATCGCGTCGCTAGGTATGCATAGAAATTTCTCGGACAATTTTCTTTCATACAACGTACAGTGAGTGGTCGTACATCTACAATAGCGCGATTCCAAATTTACATGATTTGTTACCCGAGTCTCAAAGTGTTGGAACATCCGCCTACGGTGAGACTTGTGATAAATAGAAAGTTATTTCAACCATTCCTCTGTAGACGGCAAGTTAGTATGTTTCAAATCTCTCTAGCTAGTCTTCTAATTATGACATTCACGTTTCATTATACAGTTTCAAAGATCTTGAGGAATCATCTTTGAAAACATATGCTGGTTATTCGCGGAAAATTGAATCGATAGCGTGTAATTTCACTTCGAATGAAAAACAAAAATTCCCATGTTAAATAAATAGGAAACTAAAATAAATATAGCCACCTCTTCGGTGGGGATTTTTTTCTCATCAAACACGAACACTTGGAAGGGTGAGAACAGAAGGAAAAAGATGTTTTTCGCAGCACCCTAATCTACGATAACAACGGCCTGAACCGTAGCAATGTGGTAATATTTAATAATGAGGATATCTGCAGTCTGAGGATCGAATAAATTGAATGGCAATGAGTTTTCTGGCTAGTAAGAACACGAGCATGCGCGAGGCGCGCGTTCGCTTCTTCTTGTAAAATGGCGGACAAATGTTTCGAACACACAGCGCTGATCGTGGAGCACGAATTACTGCTCGCGAATGCTCAAAATCAAATCACGTTTCACGTTTCGTCGAAATCTTGATTACACGTTCCAATCTCGACCCACCGCGTGTGCAACGTATTTGACCTCGATTCCCATCTGGAAGTAGAATATTAGCTAGTTACGCTCCGTGTTTACCCAACAAGGTAAACGTGAAATCTATCTCGACCTCATCTTGCCACTCGTCGCTGAAATCCTTGCACCGCGCCGCCCCACGTTTCAATTTTCATCAAAAGGGATGAAAAACGCGTGGAAACCTTCGTGCGTTTTTCGCGACCCGATTGTTGTGACACTTTCGTCGCGAGATATTTAAACACGAGGATCGAGTGTATTTTCTAAGTCCGATTAGAATTTAAACGGGTCTCCTTCGTCATTGAGTTCGTATTCCACGGCTATATCTGCTGCCTGAAACGGTATAATTTCACGAAAAATCCCTACCAACGAGAGGTCAAAAATCGTAGCGTGAAGCTTTTAATTCGTTGGGGAGGCAAAAATAAATTCACCAGCGCGCAAACACGTTTCTCAGGCTTTCATCACAAATATAGTCGCGATGGAAGTTTGACGTAGTTCTATTTGTACTCGCGGTAATCTTCAGCATACCTTCATGCCTTGGGACGTCTCTAATTGCAGTTACAACTTGGATTCCACACCCTAGGACAAGATTTCGCTAGTCCTCGGGTAATGGACATGGAAATGCGGTGAAATCTCCTCGAGGCGAACGAGACTACGAAGCGGTAGTCGAGAAAATCGTGGAGTACGGACGTGTAATCGACCTCGAAACGCGTATCGCGTTACTGACGTATGATCGCGCTAAATTTACGGAATCGTTAGCGCGGAATTTATGGGATAGAAAAAATAGCGCAGGTGTTGTTCGCAGCAACAGGTAGACGCTTATTTACGTCTAATACTTTCGTGAAAAAAATGGTAGTAAAAGAAAAAATTCCGTTTCCGAACCGGGGAATAATAAATCTGGAGCCTCGGCAAAGGAATCTTAGGTAGCTCGGGATGAAAATCGAAGCTAAAATTAGGATAAATAATTATCCTCCGTGGTTCATGTCTTATTCATATCTTGGCAGTCGAGCCAGTATCCAATCTCGACCCCCGTCAACGTTTGCTTCAGCCTCGGTTCGTAACCGAAGCGCGATAACAGCCCCTCCGACGATGAGCTCATCGCGATTAATAATGAAACGAGATCTATTGCCTCGTGTACGCGTATAGTATACGCTCGTCTCTGGTATTACGATCCAGAAAGGTAGCTACCAAGAAATATCCGACAATTTTTTCAAACCTCGGTGCAAATACGAAACCCGAATGAATACCAATTCTTTCTTTCCCTAAAAGGTTCACCAAATCCTCGATATCAGTATCGGATACTCGCTCGTGAAACTTCAAATTCTGTGTTACGATACATATTTACAGACATAAAAGCCTCCGCAACTTCGAGCTTTCTACCTATTTCACTCTCACTATTCATTATCAACGTGAGTGAAAAAAAGCTCCGTTCTCCCACCGCGGATCTCTGCTTTGTCTTGTGATACATCGCAGGGATGCTCCATCCGATTCTGTGAGCTAAAAGCAACCAACAGATCGTCATATCCACGAATGAGGCATAAGAAGTCCTTCGAACGCCAACTTCGTAGTGATTGATAACTTATCTCGTGAACTTCGTAGAAAGACGAACTTCCACGTCGTTTTTCTGATGCTTGATGAGAGACCGTCAGAGAATCGTGAGGAAAGAATACCAGCGCGTTCTTCCATTCCCTACAACGTCTTCATTTTACCTTATGTTTCGAAAAGCTTGCGAGGTAAAGTCAATGTGGAAGTTAGCAGGTCTGGTCGCAGCCTCTCAGAACGATATTTCCCGCTCCTGGCCGAACGCGCAATATCAAAGAAAGGAAAAACGAAATACCTGCCTCAACGGTTCAACAAGTATCGTGGAATCATCGACGAAACGTTGCAACGCAGTCAAAGTTTTCACCGGTCGTAATGCGCTTAAAGCTTTTCCACATCTGTGCATAAACAAGCCGAGCTTCGCTACACTTCCGGCTAACGAGGATAGAACTTCTGCGGAAGTGCTGTTCTTCGAATCTGGCTCGTTACTTCCGCTTGACTCGAATTACTCGCAACACACCACAATACAAAAAAACGTTAGTCGTAGAACGTAGCAAACATCGAGGTATGTAACAATACGATAGGGTCTGGGCACGCTCGTTGAGGAAATCTGTGCGTGATTCGCGAAATTAGTTACACCACATTTTTTATTTCGTAACTACGAGGAAATTTTCATTAAGTTTGAGCGGGATCCTATGTAACACCGAGCTTCTGGAAGATTGAATTCATTTCGATTGTTCTTTCTCGCTCTCTCTCTCTCTCTCTCTCTCTCTCTCTCTCTCTCTCTCTCTCTCTCTCTCTCTCTCTCTCTCTCTCTCTCTCTCTCTCTCTCTCTCTCTCTCTCTCTCTCTTCTCTCTCTCTCTCTCTCTCTCTCTCTCTCTCTCTCTCTCTCTCTCTCTCTCTCTCTCTCTCTCTCTCTCTCTCTCTCTCTCTCTCTCTCTCTCTCTCTCTCTCTCTCTCTCTCTCTCTCTCTCTCTCTCTCTCTCTCTCTCTCTCTCTCTCTCTCTCTCTCTCTCTCTCTCTCTCTCTCTCTCTCTCTCTCTCTCTCTCTCTCTCTCTTTCTCGCAATTTTGCACGGTTTCCCCACTTCCCGTATAACTCTTGAACCGATTTATTTTGCATTTCGGCTAAATAACACGCCGGGCCACAAACTTCTTCGCTAAATCATCCGAGTTTGAAGCGTGGAACACTCGGCTATCTTACCCTAGACGCGCGAGCGCTGACAAGGATGTATCCGCGTGTACGACGCGTACACGTGTGCCAACGTCCGCTGTTTTCGCTGTAGGTGTAGTGTAAGGCATATTCTCAGGCCTGTACGCGGCACGGTGTGACTGTACAGAGTTCTTTACACAGACCTTCATCGAACGTGCTCAACACCGAGCTTCGCCGGAAACTTTCTGCATTATCCCAACAAGGGGTATTACGAGCAGAGTTCACGGGTTGGCGCGCCGCGTCACAACAAAGGAGAAGCTTACTTCCTTTCGTTTTGATACTCACGAGAGCGTGGTTCCTCATCTTTCCATGATACTAATTAGCGAGGGTTCCAGGAAACGGAAAACCGGATTGTGAACCGGACTGCTTTTCAGCCATTCATCTTACACGGGAATGAATCGCGAGCCAAGCAAAAATTCCTTCGCCACGGAGCATCGTATTTTGACGTTTACTGGCGAGAAAAAAAATCGTATCCAAAAAAAGCTTGCTGCTGCTGCAAAAAAGCGAGAGTCCGATTCGTGAACGAGGGGTAAAGAATTTGGGCGAGATATCTGAGACGAAACGGAAAGAGCAATTTCTCTCGAAACTCTACGAAAGCGCATTACCGTCGAGACAGCGCGCTGTCGGAGTTTCTTTCGGCAACAGTGTTAGCAGTTGTGTGTTTTTTTTTTCGTCGGATGATCGTAAGACCGAAATAATTGAACGGGTACATCTCGAATCTCCGTTCTTCGTTCCCTGTTTCACTCAGCATTTGTTATTCCGCGAGCCACATTTCTCATCTTATCCCGGGAGCGTTTCGACAATGTGCGATCTGCCGTGTGAATCGAGCCGGCTGTTGGGAAAATGTTGCCACGTTTGCTATATTCGCGGCAAACGGAGATCCGTGGTCCATGATCGGAGATACACGATTCTACGATCTCCTAGCCGTCGCGGCGATTGATGAGAGATGAAAGAAATTCGGTAAGATCGAACCTTGGTATCCGATTCGTGAAAGTCAGAGCCTCGTCAAAGCTCTCTTTCAGCTTTGATAGAAGGTGAAGAAGTTCGAACGCGAACTCTCGAGGGCGAAGGAGATCCGGGGAGAAAAAGCCGTAGCCGCACTACATCGTTAGAAAGTTGTCGGAACTGAAAGGAGAGAGAGAGAGAGAGAGAGAGAGAGAGAGAAGTAGTAGAAACGGCTACCTGAGGATACCATCAGATATATTGCCCAACCACGAACATTCGGTTTGCATTGTATCTCACGGTTAAGTTGGAATCAGTGTTTAGTGCTTTTAAATCAAGTACTTTTACGCCTTTTTTCCCCCGCTGCCGCGAGTTCTCCGCTCGTTCCATCCACCGCCCCTTTACCTTGCTGTCCGCCACCCTTTTTCACCATTCCGCAAATGAACGCTATTCCTCCGTATCTCGAATACCGGCCAGCTACATCCCGCGCTTTCCACCTACCCACACCGTCAAAATCCCGCACTCGCTCCGTCAAGTATCCTCATTGTTATTTGCTTTGATTACACTTTATTCCTTTTTTCCTGCCCGGAAAAACTCTGTTGTGCCTCGTACCGTTTCATCCCTGGCTTATCTGCCCGCTTTCACTCCCGGCGAAAGCGAAAACTTCTCAATTCCATTATATCCGAGCGAACCGGCGAGGTGACCTCCGTCAGCGCCCGTCATTCTCGAGTGGAACGCCGCTTCACTTTTATCTTTTTTTTTTTTCAACCGACTCGTCGACGCTAACGGCTAGAGACAGATAGTGACAAACGCACGTACGCGATGCCATCTGAACAGAGGTAACGTTTGTCCAACCCTCGTCCGCGAGAACGTTGCGATCGTCTGACTGAGACGAAGTCGTTTTTCAATTTACTGCCGCATATTTCGATAAAAACGGAGCAATATCCGAACCTGCGTTGAAACGGTACTCGAATTACAAATTATAAAAAAATATAATATATTTATATTATAAAAAATCAGAGAGAATTACGAAGAGCTCTCTACAATTTCAGCGTCAATTCGCGGCTGAGAAGAAAATCCCATTAGAATAGAATAATTATGGAAATATCGGAGTACTGCGCATCGAACGGAATTCGCAGGTGTTTTTCGATAGACTGCAATCTCAACGTTGTACCGCGAATTCGTGCTGATTCAGTTCGAGTTGCTGTAACTTTGCCAAATCATCGTCGTGGCGTCGGCGCTGTTTCGCATCGGGGAAGACAGGACAAGAATGACAGGAATCGACGCTGGCTGAAATTGAAATTGAAACCACGATCATCCGAAGTATTCGCCACATCTACCCTAAAAACGATTTACAGCGGTAGAGTTCCATTCCCGACTCGAAACTCGCGGTGGAGGGGTATAAAACTTGCGGACAGACTCGTTGCCCCGTCAAGGACTTGCGAGACCGCGATATACCTGTACACACATCGGAAAACTTATCACGTTTCGTAATCAACTCGGTGCACGGGAGGCGAATCAAGTGCGGTTTCCCACCTACCACCAGGCAGCGTTCCCGCTCTCGGACGATGTACTACGTAACTTTACTTGACGATCGTTTAGTGCATCGAGTCCGAGGCAGCTACGATTTCAGATTAGCGTTGCTACCGCAAACCGTCGCTTCTCGTAAATTTTCAAACTGCTCCAATATCGAGTATCCATCAAATTCTGATCGAACTCGACGTAGCGAGAAATCAAAATATAATTCGTTATTATTCGAGTTCGATTCGATATACGAACATGCAATCGCAGTTCACTCGTCAATTTTCGATCAACGTGGTGTTTCCAACGCCCAGGCTTTTACCAGGAGGTAAACGAGTGAACAAAAATGTTCGATCGAGTGTCAATCCTAGTAATGAAAAATTGTCACTAATTGTCAGCTCAGTTCGCATACTCGTATTTGGAGAACATGATCGATACTAGTCGAGGGCGAGTCTTTGTATTTTCAGTGTATAACAGCAGACAGTCGAACAATTATAGGCAAAGTTGGGTAATTATTCACTCGTCGTTACGCTGCACATCGCCTGCTTTTGTTGGCATGAATTTACACGCGTAATAGATCTGCAATTTCGCTTGTTCACTGCCCACATCGCTTACGAGTGGAACGAATGACAATAATCACCGCGAAAAAAAATGCAAAGACGTCTGTCGTGAAAATTGGCCAAGTCGTATTTGCAATAAGCTCCTCGATCCTCGCTAACGAGATCAGGAATGATCATCGTCATCGCGAAGCGCGGCGGGTGAAATTTGCTCGGACAGTCCTCTGATAAAAGTTGCGATCATCGCGCTACTCTGATCAGGGAAAAACGAATATTTTCGGAAAAATCGAGGACTACGCGGTCGTTTTGAAGGGAGCGCGGCAAAATGAACTTGGCTGAAGGTCGTGGGAAGCACGATTAAGTTGTAAGTTTTCTGCTCTTAATATTACCTCGGTCCTCTTCGCCGCATTTTCCTATGTTTTACTACCGGCCCGGATTACCATATATATAGGACTAGTCTGGAAATTTCCATTATCTTGCTCGAGGTTCGGCGCTGCCGGGGAGACAGGGCTAAACGCGACGGGACGCGTGGCAAAGAAAATTCAGGGTCTGAGCGCGCGAGACTGGAGGTCTTGAATTCAGCTGTTTATATAACAGCGTGGTAATTCACATTCGCGATTCAACCGCCTCGACGTTTTCCCTTGGGTAACATACAATATTCATTAATATTTTCGACGCTCGTTTCCCACAATGAAACGCATTTATCAACCTCGTTCCATTGACGAGACGGAAAGGTACGTAGGTACAGCCATTCGTCAGACGTGCTTTCGACAACTACAGAAATGTAATCGCACCCGATTACGGCGTAATAGACTTTTGACCCTCCCGACGCTAAATGTGATAAATCGAGTGGATGAGCGAACGTTTCGAATCGGTTGCGCATATTTTGCGTCCAACTTATCATCGAAGAGGAAAACTTGTTTGAAGATTCGTTCCAAGGCTCGGATGTATCTGAAACGGGAAGGAGAAACAAAGCTTGGAAATGTTGATCGATCCACCGTAATCTCAGCCTTTTCCCGTCACCTATTCGCAACTCGCGAAAACGAGCTCGGTTGTCAACATTCTGATTTGCAAATCCCGAGGGTTATTCGGAAGATTTGAATGCGCATTCCACCCCCAATTAACCGTGCTTGAATTATAACTTTGCCAACAAGTTTCGCGAACAAAGAGTTCTCCGAAGTATCTCTCGAGGACAAGCTCCGTTTACAAAATTGTTCATTTGCATAATTGCAAAGCAGGAAAAAAAATGGTACTTTCGATGCAGCGAACGAACGTGCGCGCGAAATGACGTTCTCCGAGAGGAGACCATCAAAATGAGCCGTGTTAGTGACGCGACCGATTCGACCGTGAAAAATCCCGAGAACGCCGGCATTCCCGACTAGATTCGTGCGCTGTATCCTTCGCTGTCTGTACTTCGTTTGAAGTCAAGTTCAACGCCAATCGAAGTCGCTGCGAGACCGGAAAAGCTCGACCTGCCATGAATATCACGAGAAACTGTTGAGTCTATTTTTTGATTAGCATCCTCGTCGTACAACGAGTCAACCAGATCTTCGATCCTATCCTCCAAATGTCCAGATCTCCGTATTCTTACCAATCAAAAATCGTTGAACGGTCTTCGATCGTGACTTTCAAGTCCCTCGCAAAAATGTGAAAAATACTGCGCATTATTTCGTATGAAATGAAAAATTTCAAGCTAGACCACTTCTGTGCCTGGTAGACCTTTCATTCGAGATGATAGAGCCGTTGAAACTGGACAGCGTTTTATTGCGGTATTTTTTTTTCAGTCAACGGTATTTTCTCCGCTGTGCCGATACCCGCTCTGCTTGAGAGGCGAATCGTGAGACATATACGTCGATATATATATATTCTCTGCATTGGTGAAGAAAAATGTCCCGCTGCCTGCACAATGCCACGATTCACAGCCACGACAGCGAGGATTTATGCGACGAATATGAAAGATAGGTGGAAACGAATGAAAATGTTTCACGCGCTCTCATTGATTCGATTCGGCGGCTGGACGCTCGCGGTGGATTGATAACTCGGTTGTCTAAGCCACAGCTGCGAGTCGAACGGGAGATAAAATTGTAATGGGATGTGCAATGAAAACAGAGAGAAGACGCAAGCGAAAAGCTTCGCCGGTAACGACGATGCTTACTCGGCAGATATTTTACGACACTCCTTTCCGTCATTACACCGCTGCAACGTTGCATCGACTCATTTTTTACGCCGTTCGAAGTGCGAAAGTTTAAAATGATCTTCGCCGTCTATTGAAGATGGTTGTCTTCGTCGTTACGCATCTCGCTGATTAGCCGTATCTCCTGTCCTCCGTAACGCTTCTCTGCGAACGATTCCGCGAAAAACTGGAAACTGAAACGAAGGACGAGACTGGAAATGTTGGTTTTCTCATGGAATTCACTAATTGAACGGGAGGCTGCGCGGAGGGAATTAAGCGCAGAGAACACCTCTTTCTCCGTATATCCGTAAATATCCTACGGCCCGCGCTTTGCTCTATGCATAATGTACCTGACGTATTCTCCGGCGCAATTTCAATTTCAGTGCAACAAGTTGAACGTCATATATTATGTATGTGCAGGTACGTGGCGCGCTGCTATTTCCACACGTCTTTTTCCTAACTTCCTTTCAATTGGAACCTCTATTCCGAACGGTTGATTCGAAGAGAAATATTTGTCACCGGTGGTTTTTAAAAAATTATCGTTATTTTTCACCATCTACACTCAACTTTTCCAAGGTTCGTCGTGGCAAAATTCTTATCGCCCCGTAATTTTCACATTTTTTTTCATCCCAGCTGAGATTTAACATTTCTTTCAACTTCTCAGCGTAACGAGATCAATGCCGAGGATCACACTGTAATCCCGTCACATCACGTCAGTCTGCCTTTTTCAGCGTCTTGACAATTTTCCCATAGTCTTTGTGACGAACTTCCGAAATTTCGAAGCTTCAACGACGAGTTCGGCTCCGGGGATGAAGGACAAAGGAGCTTACGTGACGTGACCCTAAAGTTTGACGTAGTTGAATTAAGGTAAACCAATAAATTGAAATAACGAGACAGGAAATTTCAGCAATGAATATAATGGAACGTGACTTGAAGTCTCGAATCGTTCGTTCGTTCGCGTCTCGGAAATTATTCGGCGATAGAAACGAGGCGAGGGGAATTCATCGAAACGAAATGACCGTTTTTCTCAGCCACCATGTCGATACTCGTGGTAAGACGAAGCTAGAGATTCGTTGAGATATCGAGAGCTTGCGTTTTGCTCGCGCGTTAAGCCTCGGTATGATTAGCAGGATTTGATTCGTGCTTCGCAATTGCTAGTAGGTACGATGAAAAAGTCGTTCACAGTGTAACGAATGGATAGTAGCACAGTTTTACAGTTATCTATCATTCAACGGCCAATGAACAATTACAGGATTATGCGTCACCGCGCGAGTCCACTTACAATCAGTTTCCGTGTTCTGGAGTTTGCTAAGATCCGCGATAATCGAGTTGCACCGAGGAAGGAAATTTGTTGGTAGCAATGTGCCGGATTCTCCCTAGGACAGTGATTGACATCGAGATTATCACGAAGATGATCGTGTAAAATGTGCTGCAGCTCGTATCGGACGATGTCCTGCCCGCTGTACTGTAAATCACCCTCGAGACATCGATTGAGATGGAAGATTTCTCGGCTACGGTTGCGATTCGACAAGTTATAGGAGCGTTTGGCGTCAAAATGTGATGTACTCTCTCAGTTATCAAGGTTATTAGGCATTGCGAAGCGTAGTTACGGAGCTATGGGATAAACGAAACAATTTTCGCGGTGCCATTTCGGTGTTTGCCCGTGCAGCTTCGTTACCGCGGATCCTGGCTGATTTCCGAGCGGGAAGATCTCGTGACAGTGACGTACAGCTACTCAACCAGTTGACAGCTGCCGGATTACTGACAACTGTCAAACTGCCTGGGACTTACTGTTTTTTCATCCAAACTGTTGTAACGAAACGAGAGTCGAAACTGTGACAGCGAGTTCGTCGCCTGGGTGAACGCAAATTAAAAATTTGCTTTTCAATGCTACGCAAAGGAATAGGAGACGTGGAAAATAGAGTTTTCGCGAGATCGAAGGCAATGGCGGGTGGCAGGTCGAAATGAAAGACGGATTCGGGAAAATAAATGGAGTCTGATCGAAGCACGAATAAGATTCGTCGCGACGCGAACGAACGCTTTGAAACCAGCAGAGATTCACGGGCGGATGACGACGTAAGGCGGATAAGTCGAGAAAAAAATTAATATCGCGGACAGGCAGTTAGATAAGGGTAAGATTTAAGATTCCAACAACGGGCCGCACTCGACCGTGAATGTAGAAACTTTTATCGGGGGAGAATGTTCTCGCGAAAATTAAAATTCGTACCTCGACGAACGAATTCTACGTTCGCGGATGCTCCTATATTATATTTCGACCGTAACTCACGCGAGACGACTAGACCGGAAATCTCCGCTCGCGTTCCCCTGCCCGAGGTTATAACCGTCCAATTAACCGAGATCCAATGAAATTCGCGCTCAATGAAATTCGTTCAATTTCAAAACCTCGAGCCTCGTTCATTTCCATAGTTAGCGAAAAAACTACCCGAAACTGTTTAATTATCCGCGGGGCAGCCACAAACTTTCCCCCGAGCGCGGATAACTTGAAAACTCAAGCTTATTAGGCATAAACTTTCGAAACGGCACCACGCAGCGAACCGGTGGACCCAGAGAACCACGCGATGCGAGAGGAAAAAATATCAAGCAGCTGCTCTTCATCGCACCAAAATCCCGTACGATTATTCTTTCCCCAACCCGGCCTGAACGTGAGTAACAGATCGGTAGAAATAATATGCGCATTTATCGATCTTCGAATCAACGGCTGCAACTCAGACGATCATCCGAGGCGTTACCTCCGTCATAAATCCATCGCAATGTGAAAGTTGTTGCGAGATACCTCTTAGTATTCGTGGTCGTCGATCTCTCCGCGGTGAGCTTTTCACGTTTCTACGTGGTTATACGCGAAGCTTTCTCGCAGAGAAACCACGTAGCTGTCTCTCTTCTCTATTGTACATCTACATCGTGTATTTATCGTTGATCTACGTACACCTGATGGGGTCCCGTAGAATATTTTGGTCAGGGACACTCATCGTCGCGGCGAGGTAGATACGCAGTGCGAGTATGTTTTCGATAGGGGATATTCGCGGTACGTTTTGTTCTCCTCTATGAAAGGTCAACATCACTAACGTAGTCGACCGGAGTAAATATTCCAAGCATTTCAAATATGTAGGAGCTCTCCGAGGCTCGGATCATTTTCGCTGAGCGCAAACCGCCTCAAATGGAGGTTGATCTCGGTTTCTGAGTTTCCTCTCTTCATCCCGGCCTCGGGATCTCGCGCGTCGCGACAACATGACAATCATGACGAATTAAAAAGTAAATAATACTCCTGGAGGAGCCGTTTCGGACCGAATAGGAATTTGGATTTCGTGTAAACGCAAACTCTGCAATGCTGTGTCGAGGATGATAAATAAAGTCCAAACGTCTCAGAAATTAGGCGATCGTATTTTCCGTGAGAATGACGCCGATAGACAAAGTTTCGTGACCTTGGAAGATATTATTTCGAAATTCCACTGGTATAACTTTTTATATCGCCAGCTAATCTTGCAGTCGAGTCGTAGTCGAATTTACACATGGAAAACTATGATTATACGACGATCTCAGATATTCATTGCGATCGAAATCGCATCCGCGAAATGATTGCTCCTGAATTTCTTATCACGAATTCGTACTTCGAATCGCTTGCAATTTTATTTATACCCACCAGGATCGCGCAATACAGTTGTCAATAATATACGCGAAATCGGTTTTTCCAACGAACCCAAAATGACACGTTGCAGTCCTTATACCCTCCGCAATAGAAATCCAGATGCAAAGGAACTCGTTGCAAATGAAATCATCTCGTTCACCGCAGCTTCGCGCCTACTCAATTGTGGCGAAAAAAAGGAAAAAAACAGCACCGTATCCCGATTCATTGTGGAATACGAAATGCACGGTTTGGTAGCTTATTGCCCAAGTTTTGAGTCTCTACGGACAAATTCCTAACTAATGTTGTAAAAGTTCGAGATATCAATTTATTATGAACTCTTTGCTCTGAACTTCGATATTCCAAGTGAAATCTCGAAAGTTTTTTTCTTCCAGATCCTGACTAAGATATTAGATTTACCACGCAAAAAAGAAATACTCCGCTTCTCAAGCCTCTTTACTTTTTACTCGGACTCTTACCTGGAAAATAAATACGGTCAGAAGGATTTGCATAATCGGTTGACTAGTCGCTAAGCATCTTTGACGGTATTTTCTTCTATCTCTTGTGGTAGCCTCTACCGTCTGCGCTTTTTACCTCGAAATTGAACGAAAGCTTCTTCGTGCGAAGCGCGTTTTGACCGAATTGGGAATGAGACATACAAGTTTTGGTGAGTATTCATGATAAATATACCAACGTACATTTTTTCGCGAGATCTGGTAGAGGTTGGCTCGAAATAGAATCGACGCAAGGAATCTGAAGAGCGAGCCACGTGAGAACGTTATTTTTAAGCTGGGGACGACAATTCAACGAAAGTTATTCAAATGCTCGAGGGGCGAAAGTTGGATAATATTTATTCGATCCAGGCACCGGCGTCGGGGTGAAGTTGGAGAATCTACTACTTGCAGTTGGCGTAGTCAGGGTAACATTGAATCTAACTAGAAACTGGATGTTGATTGGCAAACATGGTTATGCCGGTACACTATCAGACGCGAAACTCCAAGCTCGCCGTTAAGACCTACTTAATCCCGAAGTTAAATGAAAGTTCGTTAATTAAATGATATTTGTTAAGTGTTCGCGAGGTGCGGAAAATATTACGATTGGATAATTTACATTTCGTAACGATCTCGACGTGGTATCCCGTCGTCTCTTCCGAATCCGTTCCGCGAATCTCTCCCCACCCCCCGGGTGTCTCTTGTCTCTTGTCCGGAAGGCCGATATCGTTGTTTATTTACGTCGAAAACTCGCGCTCAGATGCGCGCCGGCGACGATATCTCTCGGCATTGAAAAGTTGCGTGGAAACCGGAAGCGAGATGGCGGCGCGACGCGGAGTTTTAGAAAAATGCGAGATAGTCGAGATAAGACTAGAAGAGGAGCGTAAAAAGCTCGAGAATGGCGCGAAGAAACGTTTGTCATTTTTTTTCTCTTCCTCGACGCCATTTCCTTTTGTTTCTCGACCGAGATTCCACAGTGCAAGCAAAGTGGTCGCGGAATTTAAATATTTTGACCGTTACGAGTCGCGTCTAAAGTTTTCACTCGGCTAGTGACGTTCTTTTTATATTTTATCACTCAACTTTCGAGACGTCCGCTGCTTCAGCTTTTACCGTCACGCAAACTTCCGCGATATTTGTCCTCGTTCGATAACTTCTACTCTTAATTACCTCGGCTAATTACACCTAACTCCCAACGATTCGACTGTCTTCGCCAATCACACGGTCGTAAGACTCGAGTTTACGGTCCGATCACGTTACTAGTTCAAGGTCGTTGCGACAATTTTACAATTTTACAATTTTCCCGTTATCCGATGACGATCGTCGTAATCCTCAAATTCGCGAACCCTGCGCGACCTCACGATTCGGGAGCCATCGTCGTTATCAATGGATACGCGGCGAAATAAAAACACAAACAAGCTTTCCAAACCGCGAATGAAATCGAGCTTTTCCAATATACATTCAATTTCGCTGCTCCGCTACCTGATGTTTTTGCGCCATTATTCGCTTATCGCGGTCTAGTGTTTCGCGAGAAGTGCGACAATTCGGGTTGAACTCGACAATTTTCCCGGCGGTTCGGAGAAACTACTCTTGGTTCGTTTGGCATGGAAACGATCCTTTGGCCTTCGTTGCACCGCCATGGCTCGCGTGACCGAAGCGACATTTGAAAAACATGTCGGAAAATATTTTTAACTGGAAACCACGCCAGTTGTTGATGGGAGCTGACGGAGGGCGAGATGTATTTCCCGAACGTTTTTGCGACCTAGCCGCCGTCATTCCCTTATGTTATGAAAATCCCTAGATGACGGGAGGTTCGGAAAAAAGGTCGAGCAGCGAAAATGTAGCAAAAACCCAACGACTCCGACGCGGCGCGGGCAAATCTCGGCGCAGTGTTGAAAAATGGTCGAATTTCAACCCTTATCCGTTCCCAGCAAACGCCATGGGATTCCATCGCTCCGCGCTGTGCGGGTATCGATCGAAACCCGGCGGAGTTTCGTGGCTCGTTTCACAAGATTGAAATCGACTTGCCTGAGAAACACGTAGAGATATAATCGCGCCCGGTTTCCGAACAAGGATTATTTCTAGTCCGAAATTGAAAGCCGATATAAGCTGGGAGTTAACGGAAGCTCTTATTTGAAAAACAAAAGCCGATATAAGCTGGGAGTTAGCGGAAGCGCTCATCTTACGAGCGAAAAATCGACTCTCTTATTCTAATTCCTCCGCACTTTTCTCCTCGTTCGCTGTGAATTTTGTGCTTGTTCGACAACGTTTTACTGCGACGTGCCGACTCGCATCGGTTTTTTTCGTTCGTATATCCTAGCAAAATTATCGATAATCGCGACTCCCTCTCGCATGCGAGCTCATTTATTTCCGGTCATTCGACATCGCACATTCGATATTTTCAACAGGTATTTCAAATCCCAAGCGCCAGCTAGTCGGATCCCCTTCGATCGTTTCGTGAAATCCGCGAATCATATTCCGCTTGTCCACCGAGCAAATTGAACTTCTCCAAGTTAATTCGAGCGAAAGTAACTTGCATTCTGAGAAAACTCTGGTTTCATCACGCTTTCAGAGCCGAAGCCGCGAGTATTTCCGTCATTAAAAACAGGATACCCGAATAACGGGGTGAATTTTACGTAACGTAACGCGTCGATGCCAGATAAATTACTTACAGCTACTCGATTTTTATCAGAGGAGACCAAATAATTTGTTCGCGACATCTTATTCCGTCGACTTTTTCGAATATTCGAACTCGGAGCTCGGATTTTATTACGTTCACTTTCCGATGCTTTATTTCGGAATCCCGTCTCGGTTTGACTTATTCGAAGTTTCTGAATAGTTAACGAGGCGAGTTTTCGGGCGCATCCTAAAATCCCTGTAAAATCCCCTCAAATGACGAAATAGATTCGTAGAAACGAACGCTCCATTCGTATTCGATGTATCTTCGGAATTACATTGAGAATCAGTCGGGTGAAAAAACTGTCTCGATCCTGAAATTCTCTTCGGCGCAGGTAAATATTCGAGAAACTCGATCCGCAGTCGAAATTCGCGCCGTCTCATCGCCACGCCAAACGAGACCACCTGGACCAATTTTATCACGATCACCGAATTCGGGTCCTCGGATTCGACGTCGTGTTCTTTCGTCGTATTTTCCACTTTCGTTTTTTTCTGCCGAAAATCAGTCGGCGAAACGAAAATGCTGGGAGCGCGAAATCCGTCGCAGTATCAATCACCATCCCCGACTTCTGAAGACACGTCTTTTTCTTTTACACTCGCATCTACGATTCTCCGTACGTACTACCATCGACGTCTAACGACGTTTCGCGAAGCGTGAAAAAAATAACAATGCGAACGCGACAACGCGACGGTGAAAATGGAAGAAATCGATAAATTGGACGGAGGCTGATAAATAATTCAATAATCTGTTCGTTAAACTTTCTCCAAGAGCGGGAGAAAGACTTTTTCTACTGTTTCTTTCAATTTACATTCACCTACCCCTTACGATGGGCACGAACTTTGCATTCGGATCGAGACAGTTTCGTTGCTTTATCGATTTACCATCGTCGCAATCAACTCGTCGCGCGACTGAAAACGTGGACAATTGCTTCATCATACCGTATACGCGAACATTTTCTCGCTACTACTCGCGAAATTCGCGGAGAGGGAGAGAGACACACAAACACAGCGCGAGAGAGAGAGAGAGAGAGAGCGAGAGAGAGAGAGAGAGAGAGAGAGAGAGAGAGAGAGAGCGAGAGAGAGAGAGCGAGAGAGAGAGAGAGAGAGAGAGAGAGAGAGAGAGAGAGAGAGAGAGAGAGAGAGAGAGAGAGAGAGAGAGAGAGAGAGAGAGAGAGAGAGAGAGAGAGAGAGAGAGAGAGAGAGAGAGAGAGAGAGAGAGAGAGAGAGAGAGAGAGAGAGAGAGAGAGAGAGAGAGAGAGAGAGCAAAAGAAACTACGCGCGCAGAAAGCCCACGGAAACGTCCACCTCGTTACGCTAAATTCAAAGTTGATCGAGGGGCTTACCAACGGCTGTTTTCCATTTCTCGTACGAGAAGGGATGAAGCGGTGTCGAAAAAATGTGAAAACATTATTTCGTCGAGTTTGCATTCAGCGCGCTACGTCGAACGACATCCTCCGAAGAGTCGGGAATACGGAACAAGAATCACTCGCAAACGAAGCGAACGGGAAATTGATTTTATTACCACCTTCCGGACTTATAATTGGACGTGAATTCACCGCGCCGTCTCACCTGGATAAGAGCGGAGTATACTGATCATTTATTTCTCGTCGCAAATCGAATTCAATTGCTGTCGACGCGTCAACTATACGTCATCTCATCGATGTATTCCGACCGGAAACGAAATTTGTACGTACAAGTATCAATCACGACGACTCGTAGGTAAAGCTCGGTGCGTGACACCCGAACGTCGAATCGTTGCACGCCGTAGATGTAATTACTCGTTTCGAAATCAACAACCAAGTCGAACGCTCGCACAGTTGTAGGGGAATAATAATTGTCTTGGTCGGTTCTCCGCGAACGGATTGTTTCCTAACGATTCGTTTCGCGGAGAATTTCGCCAAAAGTGTGAACGACGGAGTTGGGAAAAAATCCCGAGCTGGCGATAACGCGATTAGAGGTGACAGCTTCGTTTCTTCTCGTCTGGCTCGTCGAAAGCGCGCATCGATAACTATCGAAATCCTGCGAGGATTGCGGACGGATCTCGCTCTACGGTGACAATTAGCCAAGCTGCTAAGCTAATCGTGGTTAACGCGATTTGTCACGCTCGCTGGCACGTCGGTGGGTCGAATTAAGTCACGATTCGATTCCGAATCGATCGAAAAGCAGGATCGCGTCCGTTCGCAACGAGGCGACTGACTCGCCAGGGCGTGACTCTCGAGCGACGAAAATTGCGAAGAAATGTCTTTTTTCTCCCTGCCACCTGCCCAAATAATCCCGCTCGCTGGCTCGATCCGACCGTAACTTATCGCCCTCGTTCTTAATCGGAGTGGCTGGAAGTATGCAGAGGCACCCTTAACAACTCGAGAAAGTTTTTCAAGCCCACATCTTTCTATCCGCCACCTTTATCCCATTTCTTCATACCGCTACCGACCACCCACTTATAAAAATTCATTATATCTTTATTTATAGGTTCGAAAATTACTCGATCGAAACTTTTTCCACTCAATTCCGGCGAACCGTTCCGCAGATATCATCCCCGTACCACCGCGTCTTTTCGATCGATGCCAACGCCATTAACACCGGCTTCGTAGTAGAATATGATGAACGTCCACCGCTCGTCGATACCTCATCTCGAATCGGGAACTCGCGGACGTCCCAAATTAGTTTTTTCATGCATATTTCAATCGCGATTATCTACCGAGCTTGCATCTCTTTACGTTTGCCTACCGCCTATATATATAGTTTCTCCTCGAGTTTCCGCAATACTCAGATATTCATTGGCCAAATATTACCTGAACTGAAATTACCTGAAAGTAATACCTGAAATTACGTTTACAGAAAAACTCGCGAAATATAATGTGCTCCGATGAAGAGGTGAAATCCGTGCAACAGAGGAACACTGACGCTGAATATAGTACGATCATGGGATCAGAGCTGACGTCGTCCGAGAAAGTGGAAGTTGTTGCCAAGAAATTTTCAATCGTTTGAAAATTAGTATTGGTGTCGAGAAAGTACGTAGCTGCGTGGATAAGTTCATCTGAAAGCCGGTCGTGATCCGTCGGAGTGAATTAGAATGTAACGTCCGTTGGGTAGGATCTTCAGGTGGGTGACGACGGAAGACGTCGCGACGGCGTTGAAAGGGCACGTCGCCTGATCTAGTCGTGTCTGTCGGCGTGATAAAGTTCGCGTAGGTATGCGAACGTATCCAGACGCGAAAGCAACAGCGCAAAAAACATATTCCCAGGAGTAGAATAGATGGAGGACAGAGAAAGCGGAAGGCTAGCGAGCTTGACACGGAGGCTCGCGCGTTCCGCTCGTTTTTACGACAATTAATATTCGTTTAGCTTAATTAAATTTCCCGCGCGCTTACTGCTCGGCGTGTCCGTCGCGTCGAATCGATTTTCGCACGGGGCCGAGGAGATATCGTGATACATTGTACCGGTACACGCCGTTTAATTGCTTGTAATTTCTTCCACCTTCAAGTACTCGTTCGTTTCCGTAATCGAAAATTCCTCGGCTGCTATCACAGCTCGTATTTTATGCTCGGCAGACTATTTTTTCTCCTCCACCTTTGTTTTCACTCGGCATCCGTCCCGCGTGCGTACATAATCCAACGCTACGGCGAAAATGCCGATCCGCGCAACTCGACGGCGTGACGATTATCGAATTACCGAATTTGACAAAATAAATCAAGTCGAGGCTCGCTCTTTTCGCGCGAATTGTATTTTGCAAAATTTTGGCACGTTTCGTAGATTCGAGTGAATTTTTTTCCGGTAGATTCGAGCAATCTACACGTATGTCTATCAATTTTACGTTTCGATCGAAAGATTCGGTCTCGTAACACTCTTCGCTAGTACTCAAGACGTTACCTCGTTTTTCAACAGATTGCAATTTACTTTCATCGAAAAACTTCCGTTACCAACAGCTTCTCAAAGCCTCGATAATATATCTCAAGCCTCAAAATCGCGTCGAAAGCTTTTCGAAACTCGCCGAGTCACCAGAAATCGCTTGTAAAAATTGCGTATAGAAAGCAAAACGGGAAAATGAAGGTTTCCCGTAAAACAAAATCGTAACTTTTATACTCTGCGGCATTGCGATCCGATCGTTGAGTCAGATAATATTGAAACGGGATACTTCCACGTACGAGATAGTCGCGTTGAGATCAATGAAATTGAAATTGAAATTGAAATGAACTCCTTTTATGCGAATATCGTTATTTTTTACCGCTCTCGTCGAAGTATCGATTCATCAAATTACAGTAATTTGCAAAATGCTTGAGGGAAGTCGGCGGAATTTATTCCAACGCGATTAGAGCTGCTCGAATCTGTCCATACATATTCGCGACGTTGGCCCATTTTTAGTTGGAAAATTGTGCCTGGGGACTTGATTAATCACTGCACTTCTGCGACCGACGTCGGATCGCTCTCGCAAGCGAATAAGATAAGTTTTCCTCTCCGCTGTCGAGAAACCACGCCGAAGAGCGAAACGAAATGCGAGAAATGATATTGACTGTATCAGCGCAATCCTACCCATTGAAAACCAAGGAGCGTGACGCGTACTCGTGTTACGCGCCTTCTGCAGGCAGTCGATCCTCCGCCATTACGCGAAAGAATACCACCGGATCGAGACTTTATAATCGCACAGCAGCTCAATATTCTCAGAGCAACGTGACTCTCGTCGCGCTCGGAGTCACGATCACGCTGACAAAACCACGTCACCGGAAGAACATCTATCGTAATAGGAACCGCAGCAAAAAAAATTGCAACACACCCATTTTCAGTTTAGGAAAAACGACGAAAAAGTGTTAAAATATGCATTTCTCAAAGCTCTCTCCGCCGCATGGAATGTTAGATTTTTTTTCTTCCATCAGAAAGGAAAGTAGATACGGAGAAACTACTGGAAACAAAATAATAGGCATGAAAGAACACGATTCGTGTGCAATCTATCTTCATTTTTTTAAAATGCCTCCAGAAATTCTTCAATTCTGAGGTCATTCAGCGGTGGAAACTTTGCTGCGAAGCTCCTCGTGGTTATTCGTTTCCATCAATTTCTGTCGATATATCTTGAAATGTTTATCTTAACTTATAGTTTCGCAATTTCCCTAAAGAAATCCCCTTCCATCAGATTCCCTCTATCCGTAGCAAACTTTCTCCAATATCATCAACGTAACGACCAACTCGTGAAACGCTGCTTGGGAACCAAACTCGAACTCGAGTTGTTCATCCAATTATAAAAATTGACCAATCAGACGATAGTTTCGCGAAGAGATTACACTCGTTTTGGAAATGACGTGATTTGGGGGCGATAATTGGTTGGAAATGTCCGATATCGTACAGCCGCTCGAAAATGTAATATCTCTGCATCGTGTAGGAAACGACAACGTATGAATAAGACGATGTTACCGAACGGCTGACCATTCGTTTTCGAATTATTTCACATCACGTAAAATTAAGAACTTATCAAGGACGAATTCTTACGAAACTCGCAGCTTCTCGATTTTTCTCAGATTTTCTTGAGAAAGTATGAATCAATATGTCGCATTGAAGACAATGATTATAAACAAATATGCTAAGAAAATGTGGTCTCTCCTGTTCATAAACCTCTTGCAGTTGAATCATTCTTTGTCTTTTCGTTCAGGCATGAAATCGTTACGTTTTTGCCGTAATTTCCCACTTTTAGACTGTGGATAATATTAGTCGAAGGAGTTTCGTACGATAAAAGAGCCGCCGGGAATGAACATTTCACGCTTGCTTTTCTTTAGAAACCGAAGAATGCAAAAATAATGACGTGACATTATTACGCCCGAAGAATTGTGCAAAAAGCTCGCTACGTTGCCGAGGAATATAGGTATACATAGTTTTTTTAGCGCCGTTCGGCCATCCGTGTAGGATCGAGTCTCGTCGTTTTCGTTGTCGCCTAACGAAAAATGAAGAAACTTATGACGACGACAACGAGAAATGGCAGTGAAAAAGCAGGAGATTGTCCTGAATTCTTGATGCGTGAGTGCCAAGGATTGCAACGGATAATTATAAAATATTTCTGCAAACTCGACAGCGCGTGCTCGTCGCTGTTCAAGGCAACGATTATTCCCCGATATCGCGTCGTTCCGTTCACGAGCCTCGTTGCAGTTTGAAAAATGCTTGAAAGCATTTATAATTTGCTCCGATATTTCACGAATCGAATGAAGCGGAATTTTTCGACGCATTAAATATTCCATTAAATATTCTCCGTCGCTCATGGCGTCGAAAATTACAGACACTTTGTCTCTCTACGCGCTCGCTCGAGCGTGAAAAATTCTGCATCGTTCCCGCGTTTCGTATCGCCGAGGCGAAATACCACGAATGGAATGTCTAGACCAAACGATGCGCGTTACTTTTTCACCTTGTTTTTTCACGAAACACTTCGGAGTCCCGCAACGACTCCCATCACTCGAGAAAACTAACGCACGCGTTGGCGCGCCGAGTTCAATGCGACGAATCGGCGGCTGGCACGTTGCGATTCAACGATAATTTATCGATGACGGGTCGAATGAGCAATGACCATTGGTCACTCGACTTGGTCAATTTATGCTAATCGACATTAATTGCGCCTGGCTATTGTTGCAACTCCAGCCGATGACCGAGTGTACGCGTGTCGGACCAAAGCGTTGACTCTACTACTTGACTTCGCCAATTCTGGGGCGCCGACGATTTTTACGAATTTTCATTGACGTTGCTATGATAGACATCGATATAAAAGTTGCTGAGCTCAAAAAATACACTCCCAAAATATATATAAAAAAACTTTTTTCACATATCGAATACTTTATCGATTCCTCTCCAACAAATCATCCGAAACATGAAAATCAATTATAATTTCAGATAACGTGTAACTGTAGCTTGGGCCTGAACTACAATTATTTATTTTCATCTATAAATAATAAAATGGCAAACTTTTTTCGAAAAAAAAATCACAAAAATGATTTTTTCAATGAAGAATATAGTAAAAATTAACATTTTCATGCCATATTAGTTTTACTCGAATTTTGTTTACGGGTTTATGCTATTTATCGACCATATTCGATGTACTTGTTTACAGAGATGTGAGAAATTGGCATGTCAAGGAACTACGTAACAAATTACGAATAAGAATGTGTACTGGAATAAGGCTCCATTACAAATTACAAGGAGACGTGTGCAAACTGCAGGTTGTGCATAGGTATCCACTGCTGAACTGTCTCTCGATCGCACATTGTTTTCCGCAATTTGTAATTTCCATCTTCCAATTTGTAATTTGCATCTTCCAATGACGCTTTTTTTTAGAATTTGTAATGAGTTGAGCAATGTATTGCAGTGTTTTACATACACATTCGTGAGAGTCGTAACTAAGGTAGCTGGCAAAATAACTCATACTGCTCTACAGGACATTAAAGATATTGCGTGAATAGGTAAATGTGCGCGTTGAAAAATATCAGGCTGAAAATGAGAATAATCTGCTCGCTTTAGTCCTGAGATTCTCCGTATGATATTTCAAGGAACAGGGATGCTGGTATACCGATTACATTTTTAATCCGTGTCAGCGGTTCGTATTGTGGGATTGGAATAGTTTTCTAAGGGGTCGATTTGATTTTCTTGGATTCTCGGGGGCCTGCTTTGATTCGAGGAACAAGAAAAGGATCGTGTTTGTAACACGGAAAATGTATTCGTGTACTCGCATAAAGAGTAGCAGACTCAGCTGGAATAGCTTTGGATCGAGAGTTCCACGACGCGATATAATTTGAGTTCGGTGACGACGTTTTTCCCCGTTTTCTCGTCGACATTTTTCGGAAGTTCCGACCGTCGTAGCGTCATCTGCCATTTGCAAGGCTCAACTCGCTTATTCACCGAAATAAAACAGTCGTGGAATTATTTACGATACGAAACGATCGTTCCGTCTAGTGAAACGCTACTGCGAATTAAGGCTCTTGATTCTCGAAAATTCGCATCTGACGCAGCGTTCTTTCTCGATGCAAAAATACTGAGCTGCTCCACCGTATTCATTTGTCACCCGTCGCAGCATTGAAAGCTTCGAACGAAAATCGCGTCCATTTTTCAGATGGATTTTTACGCGTCGTTTTGGACAGCCAACGAATCCACGATGCGAAGCGCGGATGAAAAGCCGCAACTGAGACGCAATCAGTCAGCGGAAGTGCTCGCTATTTCGAAATGAGCCAGGAAATTGAGTGGATTTAGTTTTAACTGCGAGTCGGATTCGTGCCCTACGCGTGCGTCTGGCAACTCTTGTCGGTCGAGATTCGCGTGAGAAAACTAAGAACCACGCGTATAACAGGTGTTTTTCTGTCGAGACTAGTGCCGGGGAATATATTTGGTCCAACAAAAGTTCCCCTCAATCGTTTGACGAATCGCGAGTCGCGCAAAATTCGGCAAGTGGCGGGTCAAGCGAAAATCAGTAGTACAAGTCAACGCTCAGTCCGCCGACCGCGATCTCCGACATGGCAATGCAATTAGGTGAGCATTTCTGGAAAAACCTACGCGCGTCTCGGAATGTACGGTACGTTGACACTACGTGGAAAGCTGAAAGCTGTTATAACACGCGGATATCGTACGCATACGTTCGGTATAACGTGAATGTTGAAAAGAGAAGAAAAAAAAATTACGAAACCTCTACGATCAATTCGTAGTTTCAAACTATTCTTCCCATCACGCGTCGATTATCGTGCTGAAAAAATACGTAGAAAAATTTGCTCCTACGGAAAACTGATATCGAAGGAATACAGAGATCACTACCAGTTGTTGATTTTTCTAGTTTTCTCTGGGAGCAGAAAAAAATGATCCGGGGCAAAACGTATCTGTGGATTCCTTTTTTTCCGACAAACTAGAACAGCTGCTATCGGCTCCGATATCCGGCGAAAGCTCGGTCAATACGTTTTGTTCGTTTTACCACAACTTTTCCTTCCAACGACACGGTACGTTGAAACGAGTATGAGCGAGTGATGAAACAAAGCGAGGAAAAAATCTAACTGCACACAGCCGGAAGAAGGAATGAAAAATTGAAAACTGTTGTCTTAATAATTATCTAGTTTCCCTTTACATCGCTGAGCAGTGCTATCGAAGAGCAATGTTTTCCAAAAAGTTCAAGCTAACAGCTTCCCGGTCGGCTTCGAAGGGAACTTTTTCAGGCTCGAGCGAAGCCAAGCGTGAAACAATTATTCCGGCTATAACTTGCCCCATATTAGGAAAGATCGAGGAACTTTTTCGGAAAAAATACATTCGCTGACCCCGAGCGAGTCGGGAAAACCGTTCGGCGAGGAAATTTATCCATATTTTCGCGAAGATAACTTCGGATTGCGCGATCATTTTTCCGCGGAGCAGATAATTTTCCAACGCGTATATATTCAAAGCTTGTATCTTACGCGACGTCACGATCCTCTTTCGCGCTTTTCGCGTTATGCATCCACAAGTAATAACCCTCCTGCTATACTCATTTCCTTTTCCACTCTGCCGTTCTCTTTGCACGATGAACATCCTCCCAAATGAATCAATTTCAATTCCACTCCGTTCTCCTAATTTCCAACACAAGTCGTGCGAACCGAACGGCTCCAGTAGAGAAAATCGTTCACCTTTGAATCAGAATTTCTGAAGTCTTTCTCCTCCACGCCTCGTTCCCTCGCTCACTCTCTGATCTCATCAAATCAAACCTCCGATACTTGAACACCTAAATCGTAGGCACCGTTCTCGCCGTATGATCGATCCAATAATCTCTTTCCAACGTTGGTACATCAATTGTTCGCGAAACATTTAACTGCTCGATAACCTTTTCCCAATAATGCTATTCCTGTTCCTCTACTCAACGCAAAAAAAAATCCGAGGACTTGAAATCACAAAAGCTCGTAAAAGAGGAAGAAAGAAAAAATCAGACAGTTACGTGACGGATAAAATGTTCAGACGAACGATGCGGGTCGAATGAAAAATTATTATACGTCTGGTAGACTTTGTTCGTCGATAGATCTAGTTGAAAAACTCTAATCTGAAGAAATCACCCAGCTAATATCCGGTTCTGTCGGTAATCGAAGAATTGGACAATTTCGGAGGGAAATTTGTGAAACTATCAAATCTCGTTTCCGGTCGACTGGAATAGTTCGCGTCTATACGCGACTTTCACTCGTCTTACCTACGTAATTTATTTGTAAGGGTGAAAAGCTCGCAGGCGCGTAATGCTTGCCAACAGTTGTGAAATCGGGCAGCCGGGACTCGCTGCTTTTCTCTTCGTCTAATTCGCGTTTCTAGCATCCCCGAGGTGATGGTGGTAGTGGTATCCGCGTTTGATTCGCGACGTTGATTCGGAGTCGGAAGGGGATGAAGGATGGTAGCGGTTGATGGACGAGGCAGAGGTAGCGAGAACGTTGAAAAAGGATATCACCGACTGGCTCGAGATATCGATCGGGCGACGCCGCAGCATCGAATCACGAGTAGACGCGGTGAAAAACTCCTACCGGCTCGTATTCGTAGGTATTTTCTTCTGCTACGTGTTTGCAGCGCAGATAAATCGTTGCACGGGATGTGCACACGTAGAAGCGCGCGAAACGTACGACCTTATCGAGAATTGCTTTATTCTTTGGCGAGCAACGAAAACGGGACGCGGCATCATCAACTCGCAGAAATATATTCGCGCTACGATTTTTGCGCGTACAGATATTATTTTTTTGGGGATACCATCGGCGAGAAGCTCGCGTGGATGCGACTCGTTTTAATTGCTCCGGTTCGATTTGGTAGCCTATAATTACTTGGCTGCGATGAATTCCACTCGCGAGCTAACATCCGCGCTCGTCCATCGTACGCATCTCTGTGTATTCATTTATATATATATATATATGTGTGTGTGTGTGTGTGTGCGTTTCGTGCATGTCAAATGGCATTAAACGAGAGTCGCGGCGGTTCACCAAAGTTCTACTAAATTTAGCAATGATTTGATTCATCCGCGAATCAATACAGCGACGATTCGACGAATTAGATTAACGGGAATCCTTTGATCCCGTATAACACCACGATTCATGGCTATTCTCGATAATGAATTTCCAATCCAATGGGAGAAGCAGCTTGGTTACTCTGAACTAAAAGTTACCGACCGAAGAATCGAAGTAGGCGCGACAGACAGGGAGCACTTCGTGGGAAAGCGATTCGTGATTGGTATCCACTTTCAAGGCCATCCATTTTTACCTCCAAATTTTCACGGTGTCACAATCTCTCCGCGTTGCCGGTTGAAAGGAAATAAGCAGCAATGGTGGATAAGTATTCGAGTCCCGTTCATTTTCTTCCGAGAACAAAGCTACGAGTCGGAAGCTTATTCGTGTAAAATTAAAGCTGCTCGCGATAGATGTGATATGAAAAGAAAAATCAGCTAAGCGATTTCTCGGTAGTTGTAAAGAGCCACGTGGGAATAATTATATGCCGCTTCTATTAATCGGCGAAACTGGAATCCCTTCGACGGTCGACTTCTCCCGGGATCAGAACGGAAATTCCGGTTGAATAATCTCCCCGTTTCTGAGTCAAAGAGAATTCGACGCGCGGCGACCACAAGGATCGATTCCGATTAACACTCGATGGCGTTTATCCGCCGCGAAATTAGTTTCGTTGGATTGGCATGCAGCGCCATATCCCAAAGCGAGAACGATTTCACCCGGCGTAATTCCGGAACCAGTTTCTAGTTCGTTCCCTCTTTCGAGCACCTTCGTTACCGATCGCGTTCCCGCGAAGCAAAAAGCTCTTCATCTTCCGTCTTCCCCTTCAGTTTTGTACGGTTCACTTGAAACGCTTCGCGAGCAAATTTTTCGTGTGCCTCGAGTGCCGTTGAAAAAATAAGAAACGAACAGCTCTCGATAGGAAGAGCTCGCTTATCCGATTCTATTCGCACCGCCATCGTCTCATCTCACGTAATCGATCGATCCCTTCCCATCATCCGCTTATCCAAATTATTGCGCGTTCCAACTTGACTGCGGTACGCAACTAATTCTCGACTCGAACGCCACTACTGAAAGCTGTGCTTTCACGTGCACTTCGTAACTGCAGCATAACCATACGTACCGAATGCAAATTCGATATTACCAGTTAAGCTCCACGAATCCTGTGGTCCAACTTCTACCACGAGTTAGCGAGTTGTTTTCGATTCTTCTCAGAACACGAGGAACAGCGAGCAAAAATATGTGCCAGAGTAAGAAATCTTACCGTTCAAATATAAAGTATATTCTCACGTATACTCGTATAAAATATAAAGTGTATCGTAATCACGTTAGATATTGCATTAGATTTCAGACTTGTTTAGTTGTTCACTGTTCTGTGATATGATCGTATAGCTGTAAAATGTTTCCAGGATTCGAGCAAGCTGAGTGTTTGAAAGTTCATAATACGTGTGACTTTTCCACGTCTGGAAACCGAAATATCCGTCTACTTATATCACGAAGCAGCCTTGCAACGAGCAGATAGCTCTAACGGAATAACGCTAATAACGGGAGGTATGGAAGAGCGTCGCAGAAATGTGAAAGAGAAGATATTCGTATACTTCGAGGAGTGAGCAAATGCTTCTGCTGCGGCAACATCCGCATCTCGTAAATGAAATGCAAATTTATATTGACTATGTTGATGAGCAGAAACGACGCAGGTTTCGCAAGCAAGCGAAGAAGCTTCCCATTAAATATACAGCCTGATTTTTCGTCGGCTGATGATTGCAAAGTAAAAGATCCGCGCCGTGCTCGAGACTGATGCTGTATCTGCTGGACGGGATGGTAGTCGTTCCTCCGGCTACTCCATTCGCGTCTCTCGCGGTCCACTTATCCGCCGCCGAGTACCTCCTTAGCTCATCCTCGTCTATTCCCATACGTGACCAGGCACATCGCCGACGTATAATATAACGAGGTTAATTTATTAGCTATTGGAATCACGTTTTTCCATACTTCGTTCTTTCACGATAATATCAGCACCGTCTTCGCCAACGATATTTCTGACGTCGGTCGATTTCGTCGGAGGTTAGTCTAGAATTTTCGCGCGCTCCATGCCACGACGATACGAAGATATATAGGTACATACAAGACGTGGAATTGTTTCGTTGTGAGTCGAAATGCGAGGTACAGAAAGTAACAATGATGACGCGTCTTCCGATAAGCTCGTACCCTTTCATCACTATTGCGCTCTCCAATTCGCGAACTAATGAATCGTTCGAGTCGTCAATTGGCCAATTAATGAATACCCTCTCGATTTTCATCCCCCGTAATTGCAGAATTGGCGAAACGAATGCTATCGCCATTTATCGAATTTTCTGGGTAGCAGAGGTCGATTCTCCGTACGATTGAATTCAAATTATTCCAACAAAAGCCAATCAGCGGATCGCTGTAAACTCCAAGAGCGGAAACTGTTCTTGTAACGCTTCGATCACATCGGAGACGTCGCGACGAGTGTTTCGCGTTCATATTTTTTTTTTTGCCTTCATCGTCGAAAAAAAGTTTCGTTCACACTTCGATAATCCGCCATGGCGTTACGCGGCTAGTCACGAGCGATGTCTCATCTGTTTTCCAGGCTATTACACGTCAGTGGTGTACCTCCCACGGAGAACCTCTTCTCACCCGATGAAATGCTTCTCCACGCAAAATAAAGTGTCTCTCTGTGCGATCGAACGAGAATTATATTTCACTTCTCCAGCTACCTCTCGCGCCGCTCCTTCTCGCAGGACCCGAGATCCTTCGTAACGAGACGCTGCTCCTATGGAGCATCGCGAGCAATTCTTCCGCTCAAAAAATCCTTCCCTGCCCCGTACCTCTCTCACGGTCTTCGCCCGCCCGTGACTTTTTTCCTCGCTTTAACAATTTTGTCACTCGTGATATCTCACATGCCATCCGTTCTCGGAGCCACCTCTCTAATTGGACGCCGAATCTCGTGTGTCCTCGAAAAGCAGAGCAGCAACAAAGAAGGGAAAAAGAAAATATGTCGGGGCAGAAAAAGAAATGGAGGCGAAACAGAGATTGGGTGCGTACCATGTCTGAAGCAGGGTGTAGAGAAAATGGAATTTTGTAGGAACAGTCGTCGGAATCGTGGTGGGCGACGCGCGACACAATGAGACGCGGGAGACAGAGAGAGATTTGGTGGTCGAGAGATGGAGATGGAGAACGAACTGCGAAGGCTGCCGCCTAAAACCTGGTCGACTGCGAATACGCGGACATATCGAAACGCGCGAGGGTGAGAGATGAGCATGGGAAGGGGAACAAAGGGCAACGCTAGGGGCAGCAGGGCGCTCACGCCCGGGAGAAGTAGACAGTGGTTGGCGGGGAAACGTTGAATTCTGAGAAGGCGAAGTAATATCATGTGAAATTTAGAGAGGGTTGTGGAAGATCGTAGCTGCACGTCCCGACATATAACTCCCGGCAACTTCGGGGTAAGGTTACCGGCGTGGCGTTCTCGCACAAATTCTAGGAGCGGAAAGGTGAAACTATGCGCGCTGTTGCCGGGATTACAGCATTGCTCACGCTTCGCGTATCAGAACGTGACTGTTTTATTTCGAAGCTTGGCTCAAAGTCCGGTCGGACGTTCTCCCCTTTCTCTCTCTCTTTCTCTCTCGGTCTCTGGGTGGAAAAGAAGCCGTTCTCGCCATTTCTCCACTATTCATCGCGATGCAACGTGAGTATACGATCTTCGATCTTCGTCGTACTATTCGTTGCTCCATTCCTTCTTCTTATTTCTCTTTCCTCATTTGTTTCTATCGCAAGTGTTGACGACTAACATCACCGTGCGATCTATCCTCGTCATCGACAGTTTCTGCAAATCGTGCTACTGAAAAAAATGTCAAGGTGGCGAATGAAAGCACCTTTCAAAAAAGAACTCGACGGTTTTATTCACCCGGAACGTTCGAGAGACCTTTGCCGAGATTCAAAGAACTACCTACGATAATATATACAGACGTTCGTTACTCCGAATGGCAAATGGCGAGTGGCTCTTTTTTTGCACCAGGGACGACGCGGATCCCGTCGAATTCGGAAACGCGCTTTCTCGCCCATCCTGTTTTTTATCCGCCAACGCGATTGAATCGCTTTGCCCTTCGGAAAAGAAAAATCCATGATAATATTAACGAGCCTGTAGCGTAGGTTTGCCTGGTCGCGCGGTATGTTCCTGCGATATTGCTATGGAGCAGCATCTCGAGGCTGGCGGAACAAATTATGCCGAGGCCGATAAACATTGTCCTGCGAAAATAGTCCTGCGAAAATTCAATCGCTGCGGAAAAAAATGTGCTCGAGAGAGATGCAAGCAAAGATCGAGGAGACGTGTGAGACGTCTCACGACACGGCGTAGGTAGTAGCTGCGAAAAAGAAGGAAAACAAGTTATGTACGAGGCGATTGCGCTTCTCTCAATTTTCGTACCTCGTAAATTTTTGTGTCTTTGAAATTTTAGGATTGAAAATTCGAATCCCTTCCAGATTTCTCTGAATTCCTCGATCTCCAGTCGAGGCGCGGTGAAATTCGCGTGTTTTTTCATAACCCAGCACTTTCGACACCCGCTGTACAAATAGGTGTACTCAGTACTCGTACAAACTGTACACGTTTGCCATTCTATACGTATTCACAGCCGTTACCCACAATCCGCTCGCAGTGATACCGTCGATGCTGCACTTGTAGTAGGTGCTGCAACTAAGCAATTTCTAGGAAACGCATACGAGAGCAGAGAAGCCGAATCGAGCTCGCACGTGCGGCCACGTTCTAAGATTTTCGCGGCTGTGGCGCGCACTTCCAACGTGCACTTTCATCTCGACGTGTATCCTGTGATATTCCAGACCGTGTGCTCGAAAGCTGTAGTCCCGGTACTTATACGTATTTCGAATAAAATTCCCCAGATCGCGTAACATTACCGGAGAATAATAGGATCTACGTCCGCTACAGTTGCGATGAAATATCAGTAGTTAAAAATCGCTGACAACCTCTATCAATATCGATGGATTTCGAAACTCGTGTAGTACTTTACGTTTAATTTGATATTTTCGCGTTGCGTCGTAAAATTACGAATGATATTCCGTTCTTACGGACGTGCATCACGTTTACTACGCGTAATGACGTCACTTCGATGAAGATTTTGCCGTTGTTTCAATGTATTTGAAAATTATATTTCACCGCCAGATCTGAGTTTGCCACGGGAACAATTTATGTGCTATTAGAGCGCGACCCAGTGAAATATAATCACGCGCAATTTGCATGTCGCGACCACATTTCATCATTATTGGGTATTGTTTTTGCAGTGAATTATCACTGCAACGCTTCGAAAATGGAAAAACTCACTCCAAGGTCACGGTATAATTTCCGCGTCAGCTGATGTATTTCGAAGTGAAACATCGCACATTTTAAATGTGACAGCGTATGAAAGGAAACTCGGAAATGCGATCATCGATGCGCCCCGGTATTCGACTGTTATCAACCGCCTGGTTCGGCGGAATTTTCGTATCACATCTCGACATTCGTCGACTCACGATCGCAATCATTTGGAAGAATTTGTCACGAATGTAGGAAACATCCCGATGATTACTCTACATTATCGGCTGGTAAACAAGCAGATGGATAGATCTGCGTGCGTTTCAGTTTGAAGAGGAAATGAAATTTAACGACGTTACAAAGTTCTGAAAACTGTACCCCAATCGTGGCTTTAGCGTGGAATATGAACAATAATCCAGATGACTGAGACAATAACGATTCGATCGAGTCGACTGTTCCATCAAGAAAGGGCTCAGGCTGGTAGGCATTCGCGAAATTATTGGCTGTAATGGCGTGCCAAACCTGTTTCGACGTGGACTTTTATGGCGCAGACATCAGGCGAAGATTGGATTGTTCCAATTCCCCGTGGAGGGTCAATAGTTTGCCGATGAAACCGTTCGGTGTGGGGCGAAACGTGTCTTCCTCCTATTTTGTCTGAGGTTATATTAACGATGATCCGAAAGGAATATGAGAACACGCGTAAAACACATCCGATGGAATCGAGCCGCTTATCTCTAATAAAACTCTACACAACGATTTCCATCGAATTCTCGAAATATCTAATTTCGCAATATTTCGCGTGAGATTCACTTCGGAGCCCTTCGCGATATCAACGAACGATATTTGATCCTCGGACCTCGGTCTTCCCATACGAATATCATATCCCTCCGTTGTTCCCCGTTTCGCCTCGATCATCAGTTTTCTGAAATGCAGATCGCATTATCGTCGCATCTATTTCACGACCTAATTCATTCTGCTAACAATAAGTTAGAAATTGTTTAGAACAAGAATCGATGGATTTGTCGCGTGAAACAAAACTCTGCGGAATTGAAAATGAATCGTGCTACTCTTGGTTTTCTCGAAATTGTAGTCACATTGTGCGAATACATTTGGCGTTAGTTATTAGTGGTGTGAAGACTACGAAAAAATGCGATGGAAGGTGGAGAACGATGGATTTTTCATCGTATAAATAGTAATACCTCTCGCATCAAACTGTAGCTCGCGTACATAGACCATACATGAATCATACCCGCACAAATTCATGTAAAGCTTGATCCATCTAGATACCAATTATAACTTTATCACCATGGGAAAATTCACCCGCGGATCAAGAATTGATCCTCTGTCCATGCCGAAGTTGTCGCCCAGACTTCCGAATGACTTTTCCTTTTACCCTTTTTTACGGGTGCCCCGTAATTAAATTGATTGCGTCATCCAATACGAAGTTTCACGTCACGAAGTTGAAACGACTTCACCTAAATACAAAAAACTAAACGCACTACTCGAATACGCAACGAAAACTGGCAATAGATCGCCGAACTCTCGGATAAGCGAAAGAAAATCGGAAGATTCTTGTCTCAGAGGGTAGAACTTGATCGAGGATCGTTTATTTCACCTGCTTAACGGGCACAAACGCAACGACAAACTTCGTATATAAGTACCTTCCGCAATTATGCCGTCTGTTATCAGCCGTCTCCAGCGATGCACCACGTCGTAGTACAACGTTAAATGTATCTTAACCGTTTTGATGCTGTTTCCTGCAGTTTACACGCATCAACGATGCGTTGTAAGTATCGCAAAGCTCGCAGTAGCGACAAACGTACCATGCAAACTAATTACGCTAATTCAGGGAACTTCTGCACGGTTAAACTAAAATTTTAGCACCGAGAACTACGTGAACGGAGCTGTCTACATATGTATATATATATATATATATATATATATATATATATATATATATATATATATATATATGCGCGTCGTACAATATGTGCACAAGAACTCGGGTCTAGAATTGTCGAACGATCCGGTGTTATTCAAGAAATGCGCGAATCATCGATAAATCTGGTACTAGCTCGGTTTGAATACCGAGCAGGAGTGTGATCTGCGAATGATGATTAGAAACTATCTGAGCTGACGTCCCGGTTATTTTGTATTGCGATGTCTCGTAGAGACGAGTCGAATATCGTGGAAATCGCAAAAGAATGGAAAGAGGTGTATTTGCTGGAAAACAGCATCGAAAATGCGACACGAACTCGCCATTTCTCTTACGCATAGCAATTCTGGTGAGAATCGTACCCTACGATACGCGAAGAATAATCAATTCCACTTCACACTCCAGTTACGATAATGCGGGCACCAGACATTAACGCGCTACTGGAATTTATATTATTCTTCCAAAGTTCACCAATTGTTTTTCATGTTCTCGTGCTAGTCATCTCGTTATTCGATGGTCTCATTTGTATACTCTATTACGCGCTTATTATGCATCGCGTCTATAATATCTCGTATGCTTCAATGGAGACGCGACGTATTTATCATTATTCATGGCTATCCCGTTGATAGTACGTACTCGACGCAGACTCCTTATACGGTCCTTACTAAGTACGTCTAGAATATCTTCGGAGAGATCCCCGTTAAGGACCAGATTTCGTTCGAATAGTTTTAACGATCCCCTTTAGATTCGAAGATATTCGATCAGTTTCCTATTTTCACTCGAAGGTACTCTGGATAAAAGTAATCGGGAAAAACATGGAAATGCGTCGCAAAAATCGGTACCGGGTGATGAATAACGAGACGTTCCATTGAAAAAGGAACGACGCGTTACTTTTATCCGGATATTCCTATCGAAATTTATTCGTTAACAACCTTTTCTCCTTCTCCAGATGACAAAAATACCAATTACGGATTTCTTATCCTCTGGATTTCATGCTATCCGAATCGTTAACCTTTTTGCGAAGAATACACCGTAGTCTTGTAATTTTCATCCGCAATCACTCGAAATAAGCTTATCCGTTTCCTGCGAAGGGTAAAAGCTTTGAGAACTGGGATCAACTCGTTCCGAGTGTTTGTAGAAATGAATGTAAAGAGACAGGGCATCTTTCACCGGAGGTACTCCGTGAAATATTCATTAAAACTTTCATACAACGGATACCACTATCTTTCGAAAAATTATCAAATGAGATTTCATCAAAAATGCGCTCTGACTGGTGACTTTCCACGGGTACGACTTTTCGCAAACAAGAAAGCAAGTTGCATCGAATGCAACGGATATAAAGCGTCCATAGCGAAATGTTTTAAGATCATCCGAATAGCTTGCTAATCAGTGTTGTAAAAGTTACTTTTTATTTAGTACCTAGGAACAGGTATAGTTACTGGAAAATTTAACTATGTACAAAAAAGGTATTTGTATCTAGATACTTTACAACACTGTTGCTAATAGATAGTTCTGATCCAAGAAAAAAAGCTCGACAAAGTCGACAAAGAGCTAGAAGTGGATTTTCTTTCGATCCAGTAGGTTGAAAGAAAAAACCCTGAATTCTCCTAGGAAAATCAACACGAGTGGTGGAAACGGGATCGAGGGGAACGGGAAACACAATTCCCGGCGCGTATGCAAATTCGGGGAGAAAATGGGTCTCGAAAATCGACTGGTACATTCGATAATCGCGCATCACGTATGCGAGTAGGCGCGAAGACGCGGGCAAGTCAGAATCCGAGTGGCATAGCATGTCATTCGGCGTAGGTAGGTGGTATATATGAGCAAATCGTTGGCGGAGCGAGGGTGAATTTTAATTGGAACTTTGTTCGTTGTTTAAACAAAGCAAGACACGCGTAGAGGAGGGAGAGAATATGACTCTCGTGTTCCCTCGGGTCTAATGCCGAGGAGCGATGTGACGAGCGAAACCAAACGATTACAAAGCGCGGAAGTCGACGACGTCGCGAAACGACGTCGGTGCCCCGTCGCGATCAACCGCGATGGTGGAAATTCTGAAAAATTTCGACGAGCACTTTGTTTTCGACCGTCGATTTCTCGTACGTGTATAGTTCCACTCGCCAGCGGAAGCCACGAGCGAAAGCTTCTGATAATTGGATTTAATCCGTCGGCTTACACGGATTTTCCGAATCCTTTTTTGTCGACCTCGCGTACATACCCAGCTCCGGCGCTAAAATATTGCATTAAGCATGAAACACGAATCGAAAAAAGCGTACGTACTATTTTCTCCCGCGGCTCTATTATCCCGGGAGTGAAATTCTTCGAATATATTTTACCATCGGTTTTTCCCCGCTCCGCGCAATATCGATGCGACTTCGCTGAAAATAACAACTTTTCGCGACATATTTTCGCAGCCCGAGGTGAGATTATTCGCAGAGCGAAAGTAGCGTTGTTCCATGGCGCCCGGAGGCACGCATCGTTTATCCGAACCGAAGCGAGCCACTATCGTCGTTGTTGGGTATAGAATTTTAATTCAAAAATAGCCATCGCTTTCCGAAGAGCCTCGGATAAATACTTCGAATTCCAATCAGCAGCTCCGCGTCGATGGAAAAATTCTGAAGCTTGTCATACCATATTTCCTACTTTTCTCGGTGATAGTTTATCGAAGCTTTTAGCCCGAGGCTCGACGAAGCATTCGTGGTAGGTAAAACAAAAGCACCGGAATCCCAGTCGGAGTTTCGCGCTAAATGAGACAAAATGCTGAGATAAAATCGCCGATAAAAACACGGAAAAATGGCGAGTGCAAACACTCCGAGTCTGCAGCTGAGGAAAAAGTTGGCGCGCTTCTCGAGAAAATGGACGATTTTACTCCCGACTTTCGCCTCGGAAATCATTGGGAAGTTGAGATGTTGCTCGAAACTCTGGAATAGATTTCGGAGAAAAATGAGGAGAGGATTCTCGGAAAGAGAGCAGGAAAAGTGGAATTCCATTTTCGGAGTCGCTGTATATCTCGCACATTCGGAACTATCCGAGGCGAATCCAAAGTCCGATTTCGACGCATCCGCGTCGAAGGCTCTTTGCGCTGCGTGGGCAATTGGTAACAATTTGTGACGGTCGTTTTTTGCGTTCCAGCGAGAGTGGAAATACAATCCTCGATCTACCATACCAATTGATTACGATTCGCTGATATCCCAATCCGATATTCGAACGGGATACTTCGTTCTCCGCGATGAATTTGTATCGCAGCTCGCGTAGTCGCCGACGCTGAAAACGATACGCCGCGGCGTAACCGAGACTCTGGAAAGGAAGAATCACGAGAGGAAATAATAACGTTTCCACAACGAAGCCGCATTACTTCGTAGCATATAATGTTTGCTCGAGTCTTTATCTTCTTTCTACGTTTCCTCTGAAAATTTCATTCTGGGAACGCTGTGTATCGTACACCAGCGTCTCGTTGCGTTACTCGCGTAACGAATACACCAAGTTCGTAGCGACTTACCGAAACGAACGGAATAACCAATTATTTTACGCATATCATGTATCCACGTCCAATCGACTTAACGAATCGATCCAATGTCACGCCCAGATCACGGTTCGTTGCATCCCGCTCGACTAATTATTTCCCTGTCATCGCGAATATCTCTTACGTCACCATCCACAAATCACGGACAGCCCAGCATTTCTGAACGTTTTGTGAAGCATTTTTCAATACGTTTCCTTCGATTTACCATCAATGTTTTTCCATCGCATCGTTTCTCTCGAAATGACAGCGAGGCGCTTGTTTCAGGAACATAATTGATCGGGATATTAATCTATCTTGATAATGTTGCTGCCGCAAACTTTGGCATGATGTATTCGGTTGGCCGAAATCCCTGGTAGCGCGAAATTTTGCAGGAATATCAGTTTTCCGCGAAATATTGCAGCAATTATTATACATGATTTGTTGCGTATTGTTTTATCGGCTCGTATAATCGTTCCGTTATTTGTACGGTGAAATCGTTTGTAACGTCGTCACGTTGGATTATAGGATCACACGATTATGGCATGTATAATCGATCTTGATAATATCTACCGTTGACGACGATAATTCGGCGTTGTGTGCCTGCAGCAAACTGAGGATAAAGTTCCAAAAAGTCAAACTCTCGATCAATCTCAACTTCTGTATAAAGCTTCTTTATTTGTTCAAGTCAAGATCTACCTTCCGACATTCGCAAACATTACGCGGACTGTCTATTTGCATTCCAAATGTCAAACGATCTCTCCGATTCTCTCGTCAGCTATTTTTGGAACAGGAATTCTCAACAGAAATTGGATTTATCGCCATCTAATCCCGGCGCCACTGGATTAGCGATTTCTCAAGCAAACGATTCGGACGCCGTTTACCGATATGCGAACTCAGCACTCGCGATGCGAGTAACTTATTTCGCGCGTGAAATGTGAAATTTCGTAACAAGCGGCTGCGTCTCGTACAGCAGACAGAGAGAGAGAGAGAGAGAGAGAGAAGCTTCTCGTTGCGGAATTCGAGGACCAATATCGACGAAGCAGACGCGTGACAAAAATGATAATAGTGAAAATAATCTATCAAGTTCGTACGAGGGGTCGGAGAGTCTATTACTTCGGGTAACAGAAAATTGCAGCGGATAATGGGCGACCTACAATGGAGGGGTAAGAGGTTCTCCGACAGTAATATAGAATGGGGTTGTAAGATCTTGAACCGGTCCAAAGAAATGAGTGGCATTGTGTGGCCTCACGTTGCACTTCCGCATGAAAAGTAGTTTCCAGCGTTTTCTTCTGTACCCGATCCACCATTGTTCCGAAAAAAAATCCGCTGGAAATAATTTACGAGGTACGAATGTAAAATCCCTCGTCAATTCATATCTGCCACTAGAAATCTTCTCGCCCGCGAATAATAGAGCCCGCATAATTTGGCTGGCGTGATCCTTTCGATATTTTATTTCTCTCCTCGCTCTTCCGTTTCTTCCTCGTTTGCTTTCCGTTTTAGCTTCACATTTGTCGCAGCTAACCGAAAGTTGCCTCGCTGAAGCTGCTATCTCTCTCTTCGCAAAGCTATTCCGACCTGTTCTACAATTTCAGGCGTCCGTGTCTCGATTTCTATTTATTTGCGCGTTTTGCAGTTCTCTTTCCGAATGCTCTCGGCTCTGTTTATTTTTTTCCTGCCCGTCCGATTTGACTCTCACTTTTCTCCTGGATTCTATCCTGTTTGCAGGGGTTTCTCCCGCTCTGTCTTCCTTTTGGATCAATCGGTATTTAGGTCCCGGCAAACGATGGGGTATCACAGATCTGACGACGGCGACCTACGCCCCGAGAGACAAATCTTATATCTCGTTCTTCTCTGTGTCAATATCTCGGTCGGGATCTTGCGTATAGTTGGAAATTCGTTACCTCGAGGAAGTTTGCGCCGCTGGCGTCCGGTGATGACGAGCTTCTACGAGTCCTTGGGAACGCGGCGAGTCGCGGTCGACGCGCATGCTCATTCTTAAGTCTTTGGCTCGAGCCAGTGTAATTGGTCCCCTCTCCAACTACCAGCAACTTTTCTATAAGGCTAGACACACGGTCAACACCGGCCTTCCTTTGTTTCGATAAGGGTCTCTCGGCTCCCACCGAGACCGCTCACTTCAAACCACTTCAAACAACTTCAAACCTAACGATGCCAATGGAGGATCACGAACCGACTCGCGGTACCCATGAGCGTCCTGCGCGAGTATCGCACGACCACAAAGAACGACAACCATAAAGGAAGTGCCGTTCAAACGACGAATATGACTTCGCCGCGCGAACGAGGTTCGTATTTGAGGGTGGAAAAATGAATAAATTCCAAAACCACCGCTCCGCGCGTCATTTCGTATACGTTTCCCGAAAAAATTCGAGCAAGATGAGGTGAAAGTCGGGGAAAAAATTCCTCGACCAGAGGAAAAAAACGTGTAACGTATCGTGGAAAATCCGAGGAAAAAAACGCAAACCGGCGAGTAGTCGAGGTCGCAGGGTGTTCTCGCGAAGCGTCGGGCCGCGTCGAGACGCGAGGTGCGTAACTTCTAATCAATTTTCCCCAATTTGTGGCTTTCAGAAATATGCTCGGCGGTTGCCAGACCGAATAACCATTTTGGTTAACCAAAATCTCGACTTCCCGACGCGTCGTCTCGAGCTGTTACAACGATAAAACAAATGCCGAAAGTTACCCCTCCTTTGAACCGAAAGACTCGACCAAATCTCGTTTCGAATATCACCCTCGAAATGAGCACCCTCGATTTCTGCCAAGTTTCCGCTCGTTTACCTCGCGGAAACGCCGCGGCGTAGACGCCAAGCGTGATACGAGCGAGAGTAATTCGTAAAATAATATCCCGACGAAGCTGATTCTCTACGAAGCATTTTTCACTCTGCTTTCAGGATTGACCGACAGCGGGAAGAGATATCCCGTGTTTCTCTTCGTTCACGGCGAGGGGTACGATTTCGGCAGTGGGAATCCCTACGACGGCAGCGTTCTCGCCAGTCACGCTGATCAAGTGGTCGTCACGATAAACTATCGCCTGGGAATCCTCGGATTTCTCAATGCCAACGTGGTTCCTCATCTCAAGGCAAGAGTTGCCAATTACGGACTGATGGATCAGATCGCAGCTTTGCACTGGGTCAAACAGCATATCGAGCTCTTCGGAGGTGATCCAGGCAACGTCACTTTGGTGGGACACGGCACTGGAGCAGCCTGCGTTAATTTCCTGGCCATCAGTCCCACGGTAGTAGCTGGTAAGATGACTCGCCCCTCCTCCTGACTGATACTATCTGCCCGACTTTGTAGATCCAAGCTCTAAAAAATTACCCATCCGCTTAAGTCGCTTGTCTTCGCCCGAGTCGATCGATATTCAGGTAAACTCTACGCGAATGCGCTCTTTATTTACTGCTTACGTAGATATCGGTACGCGAGAGATAGGGTAAGCTCTGCACTGCAAGTTCCTCGGGTAGCCAGAGTTTCGAAAACCACGTACCCTCGATCGCGTTGGAATAGAGTACAGAGTATAAAATAAAACGCATCGGAAAATGTTTGCCCTCCAGCTATTCTCATTTTGCATGCATAATTTCATTTCAAAATCGATCGGTCCAATTCTTTTTCAAAAAGCTCCCGTCGACAGCTCAGAGTTTCGGATAAAAAAAATAATCCGAGCTTTTGGAAACGCGTCTCGATCGTAAAAACGTCGGCCGTGAGATGACATATGAACACTGCCTTTTCCAACAACGGTGAACGAAGCCGAAGTCATCAACCAACAATCGTGGTAAAGGTGGAAAAATCGTTCGTGTTTCGTACGCTAACATGTAGTGATGTATAGCTATGCTCGTTCCTTTCTCTCTCGCCGAGCTTTCATCGACGCGACCGATCGAGTAGTTTTCAGTTGACGATTGTCGAGCGGATCGCACGCATACATACGTGCTTATTCCCACGAAGCGGCCTGCGCGGAATGCGCGAAACATCCCGAGGATTCCGGAGGCATTGATTTCCCTGGAACGAATTCCCGATATTCCTCGCTTCTTCTCGACGTGCATGGAATGGATGTAGGAAAAATGTATCTAGATTCGCGACACGATTAATTACGAAACTTGCTATCCCTTGAGATTCGAGCGAACTGCGCCACACGTTCATGTTTTTTTTTCATTCTTATTCTTTGTTGTTCCGATAGAAATTCCGCCGTTCGGTTGTCTCTCGACAAAATGGACTGGTATCGAGTAGATTGCGAGGCATTGCACGTGATTTATCGACTTCTATCGTTCCAACGACAACCTCGAAAGCTCCGCCATTGTTATGGTGCAGACACGAGCTAAGAGCTCGTTGAAACTGCTCACGAGTAACGCGAACTTGGTAACAATACCGATTACACGATCTGTATTTCGCTACAGAGCTCAGATTTAATTCGAGCCTAACCTACCTCGACGTTTCTTTGAATATTTCGTGCAAAGTGGAACAATTACCGGAACTAATGAATGTCAGCTTGTGTTTCAAGTGCCATTAAAGTCTACGAGTACTCTGTATAATTCTTCGTCGTTACAGTGAACTCTCGACGTTTCTGTATCGAGCGAAATGTCAATTAGAGAGAAGGGAAACTGCGGCTTATTATTCAATTTTACAAACGTTTGTTTCCAAACGTGGCTCTCGTTCGCCACGTCACGCCACTGGATTCCTACGGAAATGATAATCATATCGACGACCCCACGCGACAAGTTTTGAAAAACAGAGGTGTACAGATTTATCATTTATCTCGATCAGAAATCTCGAGTGCGTCGCCAGATCTTGTCTTAACCTTCGTCTTCTCGCGTCAAGGTCACGCTCAAGGTCAACGTCCCAGCAAGGACTTCGCTGTTCTCCAGACGTTTTTTCGAGACGTTTAAAAAAAAATCTGCGCCGATACGGCCAGCGATGGTTAAGTCGAGGCCGCAATTTTTCATGACCCTTTCAAGAACCTACGACTTTTGGCCGAAGGTAAAAGCACTTTTCTCGAAATTGCCTCTTTTAAAAAATATTAGCCACTTTCCGGCGTGCCTCTTGTACGGGCGAGAATTTTATCATCTTCGAAATCTTCTCGTCCCCGAGCTACTAGACGAGAGGAAATTTTTCGAATACTTTGCCGTGCCTCTGCCACGTTTTTGGCTACAAATCTTCGGAGAAAAAATTAATTGCGAGACGCTTACTTTTCAAGTACTCTGCTTCTTGCGGTCTTTGGGGCGAACGGCGACGCGCGGTATACGACAAAGTTTGAGAACGTTATGCAACAGATTTCCATGGGAATATAAGTCAGACTTTTCTAAATGATTCGTACGTATAATAGTTTGGGAAGCGATCAGGATCGTTGGCTTGGCCAACGGCTGCAACGCGGTTGAGCGAGGCTTTCGGATGGGCATTGGAGACCACTAAAGTTCCCCTTGTTCCTCAAAGTGTCCAACTTTTACGTATCCGTAGGCTGGAACCGACGAACTTCTCTGATATTCGGGGGCAGAGAGTATTAAAACGCGTGTAACGGAACGACAATGCGAAATTCGAGCAGTAAATACAAAAATGGACGGATGAAACGACAAACATCGGAGAGGAAGCGAAGGGCGTTAAAATGTTCGAATTAATTTGATAAACGTGCAGTTGACGTTTTGTCCGCGAATTCGCCGAATGTTTACACACTTTTCGTAATTTTAGTACGGACTGGCGTGACAAAAAGTCTATTGTCCGCGGTGGGCGGATGTCGTTTAGATTTATCGGCGAGAATTTGAAATTCCGGAGAGGACGAGAATTGTAAAAGAACTTTCGCGATCGCGAACATGAATCAAACGCGATGAAATTTCCAATAAAATGAGGTGACGAACTTTCTCTCTCGCGGTAGAAACTCGCGGTTGTTCCGTTTCCTCGAAACGTACGTAACGTTCCATCGTTGCTCTACGAGTTGCACAGTTTTTTAACGTATTTTCCATTCGTTTTCCCCACTCGGAAGCGAATTGACGGAAACAGACTGCGGGCGATGCGTACGGCGATGGGAAATTCCTTTGAAAAAAAATCAACTCAACGGTCGAAAAAACGGGGAAAAAATGGAAATGGGAAAATCGAGGCAGGAGCGATGGAACCGCACCGAATGAAATTCAACCCGTCGGACCAAAGCTTTTGGTAATAGATTTCTGCCGAATTACATTCGGTTGTGTACCACGAGATTTTACAGCGATGCGGTACAGAGTTGAAAATTATCGCAGTGATAAACTGCCGGAGTAACCGCGCTGGAACAAGTACTGTAAAACACATTTTCTGGTGGCATAAAAATGCGGCATGACGGATGCCGCGTGCGTTGCGCCGAATTTCAGGCGATAGTTTCCCGATCGCGGGGTTGGAAAAATGACCCTTTGCTCGGGGCTCGTGAGCATGCTGAGAAAATCTTTCAAATTTTTCCTCTTCAGCTTGTTCGTTGACTCGGTTAAACGTATTATAAGAAAGTTTCTACGCTTAATTCGTCACTATTTTGAGGCTCGTTCGCGTAGTCCGCGTTTTCCATTCAACGCCCTTTCGAAAGACCCTCGATCGGTAGACTTTGTTCGAAATCCATTCGATACGGATTTAATACCGCGGAAGTTTTATCTACGATTTTAATCGCGTTATTCGGTTCGAAAATTTCCATCGGTGGATCTACAGAAGCGAATTGTCATCGAAAATTATTCATCGCTGTCCGGAAGGCTGGAAAATATCGGATTTTCCCTACCTACCTCTACGGAGATATTAACAGAACGTTAACCGTGGTAACTTAAGGGATGTTTCAGTCTAGAGGACCAAATTTTGGGTGCTTTTTAAAACGCTGTAAATAAAAAACCGTGAAGATTTTTACCATCGAGTTTTCTATCAGCTGTTTATTTATGTTTGAAGAGCACAACAAAATTTAGTAAAAAAAAGTACAAGCCCGCAAAGTGAAGACTCAAAAAAAAATGCTGCCTCCTGGTTGACACTATTCCACCATCGTTGATGATCTGAAAACAGAGATCTTGGTTATTTCTTGAAGAGTAGGCAGGTAGTTTTCGTTTGACGAGAGCGATTTGAAAAAAAATCGCAAAATGGCGGCCAAAGAAAGTAATTTTTTCCCCTCGATTTTTCAACTCTGGGAATTTTTTTAAAATATTAGAATTTTTCTGAAAAAAGCTCTCGTCAAACGATAGAGACATATATTAAGGAGCTCTGTACCAAATTTGAAAATTCCATACTAGAATACCTCCTTGAAGATGATATTCCATTTTTTCATAAACTTACTACCTGAATTATTAGATGTAGAGAATCGAGAAGCTTTTTCTTGTACATGTATCGATTTGGCGGTTTGAAAACAAAGTTCAGCCTCGTCTAACTGTTATTCCGACCGTTGGAATCACAAGAAATGAAACGTGCGTTGAGAAACGAGAGAAGGCAATGAGTAGCGGATGTAAATTTACGAAGACAAAGTTTATCGTACAGAAATGGTCTTTCGAGATAACAATTAGTTTTTACATTCGTTCAGCCTCGAGCGAAAAAAGCGGCAAAAATGCGGGAAGAACAAAAAATACGCAATTAAAGTGGATGATTCCTTCGTCCTCTCTCCTCTCCACGATTCTCCTCGATTTTATTTTTCGCTCGGACCACGAGATGATTGCACGGGGACGGTGTCCTGAAATTGTTACCCGGTTGCCTCGCCGTGCGCCTCTCTTTTCTCGTCCCATGTCTCTCTCTCGCGCTCCTTTTCCATGATTCTCCACCGTCTAATTTCCGAATTCGTCGCGGATCGACGAATGTTTCAACTACCCAACTTTCTAACGACGCTGAGGATTGGATCGCGACGAAACGCTGACTTTACACCTCTTCGCTCTTCAGGACTGTCACGTAGCTGCCCCCGGCGTTAAATTTACCGTTACGTAACCCGCTGCATTCTGATAATGCTTTGACCTTATACCGGAAGTGTCGGGTCACGGACGCTGTCTCGCTTCGCCGAGAGGAAATGCCGAGCGAATAATAATTACGGATCTGGAGTCGCGTTCCTCGACTCCGACGATTTATTTATTCGATGAATTCGGCCGAGTCGTAGGCAATTTACAATCAAATTCGACCCTCCGTCTTCGGATCGTTCGAATAATTCTATCAAAGTGTTCGCAACCGTCCCGCCGAATTCCTCTTCTTCGAACAATTTTCTCGTATTTCCCAACGACGCGTGACGAGCATCCGCTCCAGCTTTCATTCCTCGCACGTAGCTATTTTTTGCAATTAGTAAAACGAGACGGGACGCTGGAAATACAGCGCCAAAATTTGCCCAACATTTTCATCGAGTAGCGAGCAATACAAGTATCGCAAAAACAACGATATAATTTATTGATTCGTTACTCTTTATTCGTCGACCCGGATTTTCGCACGGCAATTTTTCTCACGCGAGAATAAAATACTCGAACGATTCTTTATGACAAACGCTTCACGCTGCTCGAGCCATTAAAACGTCCGAAATTTTTATCACCTGCCTGGAACTATCACTTTAAAAAAAGCACGAAACGCTTTACACGCCAAACTCCATGAAAATTGCGCCCTACATATTTTTTATTTCTGAAAATAAACGCAACGACGGTAAAAAGTGTACAAAATGTTCCCATCGCAACCTCCTCGCTGTTTTCACGTTTCCAGCGAAACGTTTTCCTCCAAAGATCTACGACAAGGATTATCTTTCGAGTTTTTTTCTATCGTCTTTCACAGTTATTCTCCTCCAGAATCTCGCAAACCGCCTTATTTATTTCGCGTGCCATTTTCTCGAGAAATCCTCCGTGTTCTCAAAAATGTGCGATCGTAGACCAAACAATCGTGTGGCAACGATCGTTGTTGTTCGCTTCTCGAGATACGAGATAGTAACAGCAGGGTTACGTCGAGACGATTAAAGCCCGGGACCAGAGAGGCCTCCGGTGATACTCAATGCTTACGGATAGAACGGAATTTCGGCAGGCTACAGGACTGCTAATGGCCAACATAATAGTATAAAGTTAACAGTTTCCAGATTTCTATAGTTATCTCTCGTTATTATAGTGAAAATGTTAGCAGCGTTGAGAACATACGATCGCAGGAAAAATGGGGGGAAATTATTTTCCGATAGCCACGCTCAATGGTGATATTATTATTCGCGATGCTACGGCATTGAAGTCATCGGCTTTCGAGTTTTTCGTTTTCTTAAATTGTAGAACGCTGGTCCTGTAGCCCTGGCGAAATTGGGTACGGTGGGAGGCAGGAGTGGCGCACGCCTGCGTGGGACGGGGTGCGATTAGCGAGATGATCGTCGCTTAGTACCGAACCGTTGAGGGCAATGATGTCGATCGAGATAATGAAGAGTGTCGAGCACGGGTGCGACGACGTGTCAAAAAGTTGAGGAACGCGTGCCATCTGCCATTTCCCTGATACCATAGTGAATCCCGACCGCCTACAACGAATCTCACCCCGTCGTCCTGTCTCGGCGTCACACCGTTACGCGGCGGCGTCCGACAGTCACGCAACGATCACCACCGCGGTTCCGACGCGCGACCGTCACAGACACCAAACTAATTCCCAACCATCACGCAAGGGTCACCCTCGTTTATTCGGGAGCCAGACTTTCATTTGGTTCATTTTCCGCAAGCTCGTATAAAGTGTTTGTCGTTTGCCACGCCGCGAGTATCACCCACACCGACGAGGGGTACGACCGCCGAACCTCGCGGCCACACAACGAATACCAAGCGCCGTACATCATCGGTCGGTGTGTTTCGGTTGTTTTGGACCTGCGAGATCGGCACGAGGTGTTTGCTCAGCGCGGACAACACAGGCGCGAGTAGTTGACTGATGTAATTGATAAGTCGAAGTTTACCGGACGCGAGCATAGCTCCGCTGGAAGTGGGAGAGCAAATATGGCCACGCTTGTTCAACGAAATTATCACCGGCCATCTGTCGCGTCACCCACGGTATTTGCTCGTTCCTTTTTTTCTCTATTCTGGTCGTTCGCTTTTTGCAAATCCGAACCTCGCGTTGTTCCTCGTCTCTTCCAATAATTTTATCCACGAGCGGAGCCATCAAATCTCCCACTATCGCTATTTGCACGATAAATACGTACAACTGATTCGTAGCTTCGTTGCTTGCCGTATACGGACAACTCGTACTCTTCGATTTGTCTGTTCGATGAATCGGAACAGCATCTCGGTGCAGCTCGTTGTACCATAGACCTTCACGATTCGCCAAATCCGCGCTCCGCTCTTCGGCACACTCCCTGGATTGCCGTGTTTCGGTTGGGAAAAAAAAGGAAGCGATCGATGGAATTTTATGACTTAAGCTGTTGGACTTACGCGACTATGTAAGCTCTACTAGTTTCAGTGCTGGACGGCATTTCTCACGTCCTTCCTTCTGAGCCGAGGTAACTGGCGAGTCCTCCAGCTCGGTTAACGAACCAGACCCATCTCTTTATTCTTACTGATTGATCCTTGTGAATAAGCCCTTGCCACAAATCGCTACGTTGTTATTTTGCGATGAGGTATACTCTACAATCTGCCGCGTTGCTCGGTATCTCTTACTCCGGTAGACTCGAATTTCGATTTCTTCCCGTACGATAGAGTTCCGATTACGCAAGGCGTTTGGTAATCTTCTAGCGCCGTACAGACGGACCGAATGGTGCAATTTCGGAAGCACTTCGATGGTTCGACGTTTTCTAACCTCGCCATCTTCCACCTGAGATTGGGAACAGATTTCATTTGTACCGTGTAGTACCGACGTATTTTCAATGTGCTGCTGAAAGACGTGGTAACTCGCGTAATCGTACGTCAAACAATCTCACGAGTTCTGAGTTCTGTGCGATTCAAGGTATAGATGCTGGTAGGTAGGTATAGTTACGCTACTGAATTCAACAGCTCCGCGGTCGTTGTGTTGTTCAATATTAACATCCTCGCTCTCGAATAGCTAGGCTGTCACAACGTCGAAACCTTCCCTGTAGGACATTCCCTCGGAAACATTTCATCCGGATACCCATGATCGCGCGCGTTAGCAATACTCAGAATTTCCGTGAAACACGTGTGTTTCTTGCGACTGGGTAACATGTTGCTGCAGATATTGCTGCCTCGCTTCTGTTCTACCGCTTTCGTTTGCCTTGCCGTTAACGTCCGCGGCAAGCCACCTCGCGATCGTACTCCGTTATATTATCTGACTGAAATATTACCGCAGACACTATTGGAAAATACTTTTCCTCGGGAACTTTGCGACTATGCCTGCCTATTCCGAAGCCACATGTTACCCATTTGTGGCTGTGACTTCATTCCGCGGCTCTGGATAACGGAGTCGCGGCTACGGTATTCCGATGCATGCACGATGCAGTTGCAGTGTTTTCGCGTGTGTATACCTAACACTTCAGTCCATTCACCTTGCAGAAATAGTTCTACGGACGAAAGTGGTCTGATGTGTGACTATCGTACATTTGCGCGACATTTAATCTGGCATAAACTAGTCGGAGTACCAAGGATCGAGTCACGCTAGAATACACTAATGTGACATCGTGTGCCGCGTAGCTGCGACGTGTCGCATCAGGACTCGATGCCCCAGCGAAGAACTGTAACCGGAATCCAAATGAGTTTTTCGACTCACCCTCAACAGAATCGTTTTCGAACACTATGCGCCTACCATTGCGAGTAATTTTGTTGTTGCGCGCGAGTCTGCAAGTCGATGCAATCATCGTAAATTCGGCACTAGATGCCATTTTCTTAACACTTGTTGTTGGCAGTACAGAAGTGAAGACTTCGTGATTATTGTACGATGAACAGTGGGGCGTACAACATTTCTTACAACAACCTTCGAGCGAAGTGTATAGCGAGCGTCGTTGAGAGCAACGCTTAGCAGCGGTAGTCGAGCGAGCTTTGTTGAGACAAAGAACTAATGAAAAAACAACGTTGCTGTGGTAGCGGAAAAGTTTTCGTGCTCCTGAATGTAGTCGAGTATACGGCCAAGGCGTCTTGGCTACAACGGTTGACGAGGAGATCTCGAATTTTACAGTTCATCACGGTAAGAGATGCCAGATGAAACGAACGCGAAGTGTAAGAGCCATTGAAAGTGGGAAACGGAAGAGAGGATAAAGGATGTAACGTTGAACGTGATTTTCATGGTAGTTAACCTCGATGAAAGCGGTGCTACAGGCCGCGGATGTGTAGAGCCAGATAAGGGGTCCCCACTTTTACTTCTTATTCCGCGCGACGCGTTGGCGGTTGCGGTGGGTGAAGCAAAACAGAATTAAACTTTTTACTAGCGGCTGAAGCCACTTTATAATCCAATTACGGAAATAGAAGGTAACTTGGCTTTTGGAGCGCGTCTTTTGTCACTCGTCTCGAGGCCACCCCGAAGCCGTCTAGAGGACGTCCCGAGGCTATCCCAACGGCCATTGCTCACCGTCCGACTGTAAAGATACGAGGATTGCGTTGACTCTCGGAAAACCTTGAACCCCTCACCTTGGTACCCTTGTCATGTTCATCGACCAGAGCAAACTCTTCCCGGCGTTTGTAGAAGAATAACATCTGTACCGTTTTCTCATTCGCTTGCTCCGGAAGCATTCGATTTCCCATCGCCAAATATCACGAGACCGGGGACAAATTCTAATCGATCGCGATGCGAGAACCTCCGAAATCTTCGAGCCCGCTAATCGCGCGTGCGGAGCTTTCTCGAGCCATCGGCGTCTGTACAACGAACAAGGATTCTCGAAACCACTTCCAATAAGTTGAATTGCCTGTTTTCATCCTTCGTTTGAAGATCGAGGGAAGACGGGTTCGGAGGGTAGGGAAAAATGTCGAGTAACCGTTTTACATAGCGAGCTTTGAAAGAGCTTGCGAAACGCCTGAAAGCGCCATCCGTCGAACGATTCTCGGTAAATTATCTGTAAAATAATGAGATCCGTTCCCTACACGTCTCATCGAGGGAGGAGCAGTACCCCGGCTCACTTGCTCGGAGGCCTTCGTTAAGTACTTTTCAACAATTTATTCAGCTTCCAATTTCTAGAAAAAAAACCGAACGATTCAACTCGATGGCTCTTCGCATACCGTGATCGCGCACGTTCGTACTTCTTTTCGTCCGAGGAAATTTTCGGTCCGATTAGCGAGAAATGATTGTCTCGGAGACGAGACAAACCAGAAACAAGCTGGATCGCTGATAAAATCTCCCCAACTGCGAATCTGTGTTAATCTCAGAGGAGTAAAATACGAAGATGATTCACAAAGTTACTTTTATCCCACGATTCGCAATCTCAGCGGAAAATAGTCGATGGTATCGCTCAACCTGAGTACTCGCCACCCACCGCTGCAGATTATCCATCTACTCTTATCCCATTTCTACGTTGGGGAAAATATTCCAAAAACGTTCTCTACTTCTGATTATTTTAAGTTTCCAAGAATATTCTCGGATGTCGTCTCAAAAGCATCGCCGACGTTTAATCTCAAGTCCGTATCACTCCGTGCGATGTATCTTTTACATCAAACCTAATTTTCCGGCTTGAAGGCACGAAAATTTAATCTCCGAAACGTCGAGTTTACCAGTGTGGCGGATTTCGAAGCATCCAGGCATCAACAGGATGTATCGGACAAACTTACATGGAAAAAAGAAAAAGATCCAGTCCCCCCCCCCCCCCCCCCACCATCGAATCCTATGACATGGAAAATCGTCTGCGGATCCGGCGAAGAGATTGTTGACATATTTCCTACAGTTTTTGTACCGAATCGACTCCGAAGTTTACGCGTTCGGCAAACATTTAGCATTCGATCGACCTAACAATAAATCATCGACGATTGTATCTTCCGCGGAAAATATGCAAATAATTTCCGAAACCCGCTTTCCTTTTCACCCAGACTGTATACTTCCGGAAACTCGTTAGTTCTCCCAATTTCGAATCTCATCTCTTCCAAGAACAGAAGATTAACAGGATATTGAGAATTCGAGCGGAGATGCGCTAGGCGAATTGAGCGATGAGGTTTCAGGCTCTTTAACGGTCGCAGAGAAATGATCAATGATAGGAGAGAGAGAGAGACAGAGAGAGAGAGAGCGAGCCTCTCTACCGATTCCGTGGGTGTTTCGAGCTTGCGGCTTCTTCAGACGAAGTCGTCGTTGGAATTCTCATTGTCCAAGTACTTACCCTCCACAATTCCCAACTGCAATTTAAATTGGCGATTCAGCATTCCGTGATTCTCGTAATAGGCACCCCCGACCGGCATCCAGACACAATACGTGCCGTCGCTCCCCATTATCCTGCGCCCGAGAAACTTGACATCGAGGATTGAAAATATAAAGCCAGTTCATCAAGTTTTATCCCGCCTGTAAACGACAGGCAATTTAAATCTCCGCGATTAAAAAAAAAACAAAGCGAAAAAAAGAAAAAAACCACGAGCGCGAATCACCGACGAAACAAACAAAAAAATCAACGCTGCGAAGGAATGAATGAGAACAAAAATGGGAAAGAAAAAAGTGCCGATGTTTTTTATCTCCTCGTTACGATTCATCGAGCCTGTCGCTGCACACGCGTCTCCTCGTTGATCCGCGTATAAATTATTCTCGCGCGGCCTCCTCGTTATGATAAACATCGTTTCGTATTCTCTATGTGCGATAAATGACTTCTGACAAAGTTTTGTGACTGGCAGATTTAGCAAGCTACTGTTTATTTATTTATTGTACTTTTTTTTCACTACAAAGCTCGTCTACGGGGAAACAAAAATGACCGAGCAAACTGCGTCGTTCGTATAATTTTCATTGAAATATAGATATTTGATGGGCACGTCCGGGAAAATATCAGAAACAGCGGACTCATTTTTCGTGAGCAATCCACGGGCAGGGATGTGCCCCCGCTCTTGACACGAGGGATAATCGAAGGATAATTCTGTGGGGGATGAGAAACGGGATTCGCATCGTGTCGGACCGATCAATAATTCAAACGCTCGTTACGACGGAACTGATCATTTTCGATCCGTCCGAAAATCTCGATTCACGGATTTCTTCCGAGACTTCCGCCACTTCGGTGGACCTTTCAGCATTTATGCTTGAAGTTATACTTTTGAGGTAGCACAGCCTGCCTTTTATACTCGAGATAATTCTTTCTGGACCTTTTCATATTCATTCCATACCTTTCACCCTTCTCTACCCTCTAGTAGTTATGAAAGGCATAAAAGAACTCGGTAAGTCTTCCCCCAGGCTCGGTTAATATCGCGTCGTGGTCGCATTAAAGATCAGCAATGGCGGAAATACGGGCCAACGAGCACGCATTTTCCAAAATACATCGCGTCATCGTTCCTTCGCGTTTCCTCTCACCAAGCGACAAAGAGCTTTCGCTCTCCGTTCGCATCCCCGAAAGACGAAGATCTCTTAAGGTGCGGAAAAATTCACGCGAATTCCTAAAATGTTGCAGATGTGTGAAATTTTCCGAATTCACAAAATTTTGGAAGTTCATGAAATTTTGCTGAATTCGTACAATTTGGCCAATTATTGAAATTTGTCTTACAAATTTGTAAACTTTCGCGACTCGACCTCGATAACGAATCGTCCAGGCTGCATGGATAATGTTCGATCATCAACTGCTCGGAGTTGTGTCTCTGCTCGTTAACTCGTTAACGACCACGCGATGAATTCGTGTGTCCGAAATGGGTTCTCCGTTCAAATATTTCCGGACGAATACGAGCGTTTTCATGTCTTCCCGCACACGACGTTCGTCAAATACCGTCGTAGCGTTTTTTTGTTCCATCATTCGAACGGATATCCCGATCCGGATGTGCGGATATTCTGATTTTGCTGAGAGATCACCGCGCGTTTTCTGAAGCGAAGTTTACCGTGATCCCGAAGGAAACCGGATAGAATTATCAAAGGAGATAACGGTCAGGGAGGCGTGCTTTAAATTTCAGCTCGCATGGACGAGATTGAGATTTGCTGAAAGTTTTTGAAGATCGAAAGATGTGGTTGTCGGAGAGAGAGAGAGAGAGAGAGAGAGAGAAAGAGAGAAAGAGAGAATCGTTTGAAGTTTTGATATCGCGCGAGAGCGCAGACGTTCCCTCTGCTTTCCCAACGGAATTTCACGAGTGAAAAAACGCTTAGAACGTAATATCCCTTCGCCGACGTATATCTATGCGAAAAAGTTCGAGAGAACGTGATTCCGCGACCGTAGAATGTCGGGGGAGGAGCGGCGGAAAAATGAGGATCGGAATTCGGTTCGACATTTCGTGAAAATTTCACCCCGATCTTCTCCAGCGGGAGGAGAAACGTTCGGGGTCGCGATATTTGCAAAATCTTACTTCCCCAACGATGCAATACTCGAAATCGCCGTATCGTTCTCCGAGCTCGCGGAACGGATTTCTCTATCGAGGTGAATTTTTCCGATGCTCGTAGTTTGTCCGGATCCGCAGTTTTACCTCGGGTTTGTTTCTCGGATTCCAGGTCTCTTCAATCGAGCTATTTTATTGTCCGGAAGCGCGTTGTCCTCCTGGGCTGTAGTCGAGGATCCCGTGTCTTATGCTCTGAAGCTTGCCAAAGCCGGTAACTGCACCATACCGGAGGATCTTGCCAAGGACAACGAACTGATAGTCGACTGTCTTCGCGAGGCCAGTTTGGAGGAGTTGCTGCTGGTTGATATCCAAGCACCATCTTTCCTCAGTGCCTTTGGACCGAGCGTGGATGGCGTCGTGATAATGGCGGACTTCCAGAAGGATTTACTCTCCTATCTAGGACCCGAGTTCCAGGGATTCGGGTAAGCTTTTTCATGCATAGGAAAACGCGAAGACAGATAAACCCATGGGAACGAGACCGGCTAGTCGATATATTTCATCGAAATTTCGACGTTTCTCTCTCCATTTCCAACATCATCCGCATCCTTCCGGTCATTCGTCTTACTTAGCTTTCCGCCGTAATGAAGTAGACCGGAGTTTCCAAAAACCCTACAAAATTCCATGATAAATTCCTCAGGGTGTAAAACCCATCGACAAATATTCGAAAGAAAATCTCCGCAATTTCCACGCGATTAACGAAAGAAGGAAATCCTCGCGAAGGTAATTCTCAAATTTGTCGAGGTGAAAAAAAATGGTGACGCGATATGTTAATATGGAGTTTTTATACGAAACGAGCAAGTCGAGATCCGTATGCTTCATGCGAGAGTATTGAGAAAACTTGTTCATCGCGGAGCTGTGTAATCGGTAGAAAGCTTAAGAAATCTTCGGCGACGAGAGGGGCTCGCGAGAACTCCTGAAAGCTGTCGCATTGTTCGTCTAGGTTCGAGCTCGTTGCTTATTGTTAGCTGACAACGAGATCAGATCTCGCGCTCCTCGCAATTGCACTCGAACATCATCGCTCGTTGGTATTTCAGGCAAAAATTAAAAAGAACGGAACACGGGGCGATAACGAGTAACACGAAGTACGACCTGCTGTTCGGAGTGACGACCAGCGAGGCGTTGTGGAGTTTCGCTGAAAAAGACGTACAGCAGGGTTTCGAGGGCGAGAAAAGGGACAGAATAATAAGGACGTACGTTCGAAACGCGTACACTTATCATCTGACGGAAATATTTTATACGGTGAGTTGGTTCGCGCGAAACGTATCCCAATATGTATCCAAATATGAAATCGGATCGATAAATTTTATTATCGGCTTCGTAAAAAAAGTCGAAGAGACGACACGGAGGACGAGAGAAAAAGAGAGAGAGAGAGAGAGAGAAAAAAAGAGAGAGAGAGAGAGAGAGAGAGAGAGAGAGAGAGAGAGAGAGAGAGAGAGAGAGAGAGAGAGAGAGAGAGAGAGACCCAATTAATAATCTCGTTAATATTCATTCGCCGTGCCCTTTTTATATTTTTCCGTATTACGGTGGTGTTGTTTGGATTTTGTTGTTCTTTTCCCCTCCGCTGATCGGAACCGCTGAATTTATTAGTCCGCACTGCGATACCTCGGTCACTCCCTGCCCTACCGCCAAAGAAATGCTTCCTCGATTTTTATTGCTTTTTTCCCCGCTCCGAAGGTTGTCAACGAATATACTGATTGGGAACGGACCGTGCAACATCCGGTGAACACGCGAGACGCCTGCGTTCAAGCTCTGAGCGACGCCCAATTCGTAGCGCCGCTCGTCCAGACCGGTGACCTCTTCACCCTTCGACACTTGAAGAAGTCAAACAATCCACACGTCGCACCGATACCGGAAGACGAGAGAGAACCGATGCCGAAGACGTACTTCTACGTCTTCGACTATCAGCCGAAGGACGGCGAATACCCGCAGGTTAGTGTCGATTCCCTTCGTTCTTCCGGCTACACTGAAAAAATAAGGTAGTTGCAGCTAGCATCCTTTGGATAGCCATCGACAGATAGTCGCTATGCCTATCCGTATGACCGCGAACGCCAAATCATAATGCTTCCGAGCAAGGCTGCATGGGATAGCCGTGGTAAGCATCAAGATTGGCGCTCGAGCGATCTCTTAGACATCTGTCACGCCTATCCCAGCAGATACGCGCTACCAGCATCTATCGCACTAAATAATTATTGTCAGTGCGCAGTATGTATGTGAATGGCGCGGCAACTGCGTATGTCGCGGTCATACGCGTGCATTGTTTTCCCCATTGCTTTGTTTATCGATTCAAATCCGCGTTGAAAACATGGACCAGTGAGTGAAAGAAAAATTCAGACTGCGGGACTTTGAAAAGCGCGTAAAGATATTCGAAGGTGAGTCGGAAAAATTCTAGTTACTCGGTCACTTTGACAGGGCGACTTGACGTGAAATAGCAGGATAGTTGCCATCTCTATCTGTTGCGTATGTAGCTTTAGCATGCCGGATAGCCGCCGATCTCATCTAACGTTCGCTAAGTGATAGATAGTTTTCGCGCCCATCCAAGATAGTTCGGCTCACGATACAACTAGTATACGGAGCAGAACCATCTAGCATGCGGAGACTAACCACAGAAAATGGTTACCGCAGCTATACTTTTTTTCAGTGTACGTTGGATACGCGAGTAACGCGAGGTGCGTTGTTCTCCGACAAGTCTCACCCAAGTTTGTTTTCAATCTCTTCGAGTCGCGTTTTTCCATTTTTTTCTCCACTTTCGCGTCCACGTGGCGATTATTCGATATAATTCGCTCTGTCGTCGTCGTCGTGTCGTCGACAGCTGAAAGAAGAGCGCGCGACGTTCGGCGTTGTATTGATTTCGAGTGGCCTCCATCGTTCACCGCGGATAATAACCTAACCAGCCGCGTGATCGTACGTAATTTACGCATAATTGAACGTAAACAGAGTGATAATTGGGGGTTAGAGCAACGCGCGATAGATGGACGCTCGTAGTCTCGATCCCGTGTCCATACCGAAACAATCATGCAAAGTGTCGTCAAACAGGCGGGCATGCAACCTCGCTGCTCGCTTGTTGCGAACAAATATTGTATAATGACGAGCCCCATAGCGATGCGAAATCATTACCGCGGTACAGCGATGGCAGCGAATCGTAAAGATCGTACGATAATTTCTGCGGAGACAAAAAAAAAACAACGCGTAGGCTATATTTTCGCGTCGCGAACGTGAGACCAGCAGCTCCGCTCGGTGCCGAGTCAATTGAGAGAGCTCCAAGTGCCACGTTACCCAAATAAAAGCACCGAAGCCACATTTTTCAACACTCGACTCGAACTCCATTCTTGACGCGATTGGATTTGTAATTCGATTCGCTCGATTCGAAAAGTTCTTTCGCCTCACACTTCGCTCTGCGTTCGAATTTTATACCCATGCGAATAACATTTGACCTTCGCTCAAAAAAAAAAGAAAATACCAAAAAAATGTCTCGTAAATATGACGGAGGCATAAATTTATCAGTGTCGGGTTTTCGGAGACTCGGATTGAATATGCGCGAAAATGACTGAATTGTTGGAAACATCGATGGATGCCGAACAAAGGTGCGTTCGATGACGACAAATCGAAATGTGCGTTTATACGCACATACCTCGCGAGAATCGAGAGTGGCGCTTTGATTATTTCTTCCTCGTTGTTTCCCGGTACGATTATTATTTGGTGAATAATTGTGGGATCGCGTGATTGCAGAGTCGGCTCGTCGTCTGCCGCGCAAATTACCGGTACCCAACTAATAACGCGACGGGATTTTATTCGAGAGCTCGTTCCATCCAACGGGATTGGTTTCAACGACAGAATTTCCAACTGTAAAGTACTCGACAAATTTCCAACGCAATTTCACGCGATTTCCGCTTGATGCGCCGATAATTCCCGCTCGAACGTGCTGGCAGTTTGGTATCGGTAATACAAGCACCGACGCGACCACGCCGATGCGAGAGAAAATAATGAAATTCCCGAGAACACGCGATGCGGGGAAGTCTTTAATAACCACGGAGCCTGTCTGAAATCCGTTTGTTTGTTCTTCGTATCTACAAAGACCCGATCAATTTTTCAATTACCGCGCCGCAACGCCACCCGCGTGTCCTTCAATACAGAATTAACTTTTCGAATCACCGTCTCGTTTCTCCTCTCGCGAATTGAAAAATACTCGGAAAATTGTCAACTCGACTGGATGCGACGCAGCATACAACGACGTACCTATAGATGTAGGCCAATCCCGCGATACGAATAAATTTGCAGACGAGTCCATCCAACGGATCTCGAGATGTCGCGTCGGTACATCAGGAACCTGTATTTCGTTCTGACAAAAATGCATTCGAAGCTTTTTGGTAAGCCGCTCGATAGTCGAATACACGAGTATGTATATACATACACATTCATATCTACTCGTAATATTTCGAAGCAATCTGCTCTCCGCCACCCATAAGGGCACCTCCTTTTTTGTCTCGTCGCACCGGCTCGATCCTCTTTCTTGGCTGATCCTTCGGATGGATCAATCAGCTCGTGGTTTCGCGAATGAACACACGCTCCATCTGTCAGCCTGTCATAACTTCGTCGTTTTTCGGACTCGCGACACGTGCCCTCGCGGAAACTTATTCGTCACACCATTTTTTCCCGCTACAGCGCCGAAAGCTCTCGTCGAGGGGTGAGCTTACAACCTCGTGTCGTCAGACTATTTTCGTCGAGGGTCCGAAACGCTGCCTTACCGAAATTCAGCATCGCTAAAAACAGACTGTTGTCCACATCGAGTCGAGTGGAGCGTAATTTCCGCGTACATCGAAGAATCTCGTACGTGTGGCTGATAGGGGTGGTGGTGGCTCGTCACCTCGTCGTATCCGCGCGCGATTCGCTCCGCACTCGGCCAAGGTCGTTCACCGGTGATATTCAATTTGCTCTATCGCGAGCATTACGCGAAATCACGTCTCTCCGAATCGCTTCGGTGGTTCCTGAAAAGCCTACGGAGTATCTATACATCTTCAGGAACAATCCTCAGCCGCCGCTCTTTTTCGTCCTACGATTCGACGCCCTCCCGCCCCTCCGTCAGCTCCTCGTCGAGTGGACAATTCAGCACCATCTGATATATCGCGTTCCATTAATTTCCGCCGATCGAACGGCAACTCTCCGCTCTTTTTTTTCTTGTTTCTTTCTCTCTCTTTCTCTCTCTCCTTTCTTTGTTTATTTGTTTTTTTCTTCTCCTCGCGTAAATGGATCGCGGAAGAGAGGGAGGCTCGCCTCGACTTCCCGAGGTCGCATCGCGCTCCGTAAACCAAAAGATTACGGAAACCCTTCGTTGCTCGCTCGCGTGTTGAATTATTACGTAGAGCGAATGACGGATCGGTAAATGAAGCTCGGAGCACCGGCGTCGATACGTCGCGGTCGAGACCACCGCCTGTCACGACCATTTGCTAGAAATCAATTTATGCAGACTACAAACTTCCTCGTTGCCAAGACGACGACGCTCGTGCCGCCGTCTTCTTCAGACTTCAGGTACCGACGTCGCGGCGTCGACGACCCGCCGAGGTTACGGTAACGGTGCAGCATTCTCAGCGTTCTATCCCGTTGTCTCGGAAGTGTTCTCGACTTCTTGTCCTATACCTTTCATCCCCTCTCCAAACTTCTGCACGAGAACGCCTGCACTTCGCCTTTCCTGTGCCACCAACCGCGCCATATTTCCTACTACGGATAGCAGATGCTAAGTCATGTTAAACCACGTCCGTCTACAACGTTCCGCAGGATTACTGCCCGTATTAGCATCTCGCCTTATCTCGTACCATTTCGAATCCTGCCCTCGAAGCGAACCAGATTTCTTGGCCACGGATATCGCGCGCTACCGGGGGATGCCAAACGAGGAGCGAAAAGTCGGAAAACGCGCGGTTCTCGCCTCGAATCTGTATCATAACAACTAGCGTAGTAGCTTAAAATTTGTGGCTTTGGATTTTACCGTAAAGAGTTCTTTTAGCTTTTGTCGTAGGAGCATTTCGCGAAGTATCCGCCTCGCGTGTTGAATCACGACGACGACGGAGTGGTAATCCATGGATCCATGCGAGAAAGGAAACATTTTCGTACGTTGATCCCGGTTTCTCCGCTTCGCCGGAAGCGGACGGAACGTTGTTAGAGAGAAAGAGAGAGAGAGAGAGAGAGAGAGGTTCGGTCATTTGGCTCTGTTGCTTTTCCACGTCCTATAATCCTAGCGCGGCGTTTTAACCGCTTAAAACTGGCAAACGGCACTCCGAGACCAACGCGTCTAATACGGAAAACCTACTTGTTCGACGTGACGTGACAACGCAGCCTGTGGCGTTGAAAAATAGTTCCGCGAATCACTAATAAAAGTCCATTTTGACGTAAATACGAGCGCGAGTATTGTTACGCTTGTCTCGCACGTGAGTAGCTTCCAAAAGATAGCCATTTCCAAACGGACCGTGTACTCTCTACCCGCCGAACTACTTCCGCTGTCTACGTGTCTCGACCTAGCACCACCTGGATACAACCAAAGTCCTCGAAGCTTGGGTTTTCCGGTTGTACGTACCTCTGGTCCTCTGGCATGAATATACACGAGCACATTCGAAATAACGTGCAAAACACAACAAACAATTCGCTTTCTTTGCTTCGCTGGGTACTCGTGATGGGCGAACGCTCTAACATCACTTTCTCACGGGATCGAGAATACATCGCCGATCCTTTTCACGATGTAGAGCACTACGAGGAAAAACCACTGGGGAGTTGTTGTGTGACACGATGTGAGCGTGACGTTTCATGCTGTAGCCATTAAAATTAAATTCTCGCATTTCTCGCGGACGAGAGTCGTATGATGTCGTATATATGTTAAGTAGAATACACGAAGGCACGGATGTTGTTGTGTTCGCGTAGCTTATTTTTAGGATTTTCCCAAATTGTCGAACTGGTGGGCTGGATGAAACGATAACGACGACGATATATTGATAGGGTTCAAATGTGCAATGATGAAATTGCAAGGTTTGGTGTAGCGTGCGTGGGTAAACGGACGTGTGCTGGAACTAAATTCTGCTTTGAAATTCGATGCGATAATGAGAAGTGACGGCATAAAGGATCGACTCGGGTGGAGTTTCGATATGATTGATTCCATCGTTCGCTCGTGACACCGGATCAACGTAGCAGGCAAAAGTTTCGTCGATGTATTGAACGAGGTTTGGAAAACGTTCGAAAGCACCACGACAATGTTGATGGTTGAAGCGTAACAATCGATGGATTTGTCGCAAGAGCTTCGCATGGCGAATTTGTGCTTTTTTTCGAAGCGGCGATGTAGCTCCGTGCGACTGAGAATTCTCGGGATAGAATTATTCGTGGAATTCCTTCTACTATCACGAGATTCCGCCGGTTCTGGCACCGTACGCGGGTTCGAGGTATGATCAGCGTTGGTCAAAGGATACACGAGCCTTTGAATCGATCTGAAATTCGGAGTTTCGAGAGCTCCTTTTTCCCATCGTTAGACTCCCGTGAGAAATTGCACGACTCGAGCGTTAAATTATGCCGGGCCATTGGCTTCGCCGCAACAAACGATCAAATGGTGAAAAAATATTCGGTAATAGTCGGGTCGTGGCTCGCGAGCTCTGATTACCGCATCGCCCGACCCAGATACCGATCCGAGTTCATTTTACAGTCGAGTATTCGCCACGTAGCAATTGCGATCGCGATCAAAGAGTCACCGAGATCTTTGCCAGCTGCGTTGTAACCGGAACCACGATTCTCACGACGCGCTACGTATCAACCGACGAACATTGCAAACTCCGCGGTTATTCGTCGTTGCGAAACGAACTTTTTCGTCCCCGAAATCGAGAGCATGAAACGACGCGTATTGGCATCGGAACAAAGTCGTCGTCCGTTTTTTCGAAGACTACCCATTGAAGCGAATTTATTGGACGGTTATTGCGGAATTATTACTACATTCTAGGTGGATATTTATCGGAATTCAATAAACCACTCGAGTTTCGTCCCACGTAGAGCTAGCCGCTGACAGTTGGCGTTAATATCGGCTCGTTTTTCTGATAATTCGCATCGATCGAGCATCGACTTTTTATCCGCGAATTCCAGCGAATATATGCAATGGAACGGACACTCCTATTTCGAGAGCTAGGTGCAAAAAACAGTCCGCATCGTCGGCTATAGCAGAACAATCGAAGCTCTCGTCGTGAAATTCCTAATGGAAAATATACGGACATTCGCGCAGTCCGCGTATATTATCTGTACGAATGTAATCGATGAAAATTCGATTTTTTCACGATTCTTCGTACTATTCGCTCTCCATTTATCATACGAAACGAAACACATTTGCGGCGTTTCGCTCGAGCTGTTGCAATATCTTCGAGGAAGAACATTTTCAGGTTGCTATTAATCCACGTTTGCTCGTTGCACCTTTCGCCATATCGATCTGTTACTCGCGTACGCAATTTTCGTACCAATCTTAAGGCGTCGACCGATGCGGTCAGCTTTTCGATATTGATTCTAGATCAATTAGACTCCAAATTCAATTAGAGGAGAAAATTTACCCAGAACAGTATTATCGACGAGCTGTGGAACTCGGCATAATTTATGGAATAATCTTATGCGAAATCGCTGATGCTTTCGCGAGATCACCGCTTGGGATAATCTCTTGGGACATCCGAGCTGTAGCTTTTTTCCCATCCGTATTTTCCGAGTCCTGCTCTGTAGCTCGTTACCGCGTCGTTAAAAAATGTACATCGAATCGGATTTTATTTGGAATAGTAAAGATCGAAGTTGTGTCGCGGAGAGGCGAGTGTTCGGATCAATAAGAATGGCAAATGGACGTTGAGCCGAAGTGCTACCGGACGAGTAGTACCAAAATGGCCGAACATGATTCCCGATATCTTCAACTCTGTTCGTTATCTCGGTTTTGAATACGAAACAATGGTTGAAGGGAGATGAAGATCATTTTGCGAGGCCACCGTCCGGATGAGAAGCTATCGTCCGTCTTCCCAGCTCTCTATAAAATGCCGCGGATCGTGAATATTTTATCGAATGGAACGCGGACGATTTCATGTCGACTTACCTGAAATTTCACTGTCTACCGACTCCAGTTGTACCATTGAATTATTTACGAACGGTCGCGAAATCGTCGGGATCCATTGGTCTCCTTTCGTACGTCGTTCGCTGCTGATATCAGCGCCGAAGATCCGGAGGATTCGCGAGGTTCGAAATTCACTCGTCTCGTTCTTCATAATTGATCAAGCTCGTTTTTATCGAGTTTTCGTTATGCTGTGACGGATACACGACGGCAACAGGAATCACGATGATCTAATTAACGGGAACTTGACGCAGTCTAATTATTTCAACTTGTTGCACCGGTCGTGTCGAAAGCGTTACTCGAGCTTCGCTGCGTCTCGAACAACGGTCACGAAACAATTATATCATCTCCGTGTATATCCAACGAAGCGTTGATCGTCATAGACGCAAAGATCGAACCGCGTACTTTCACGCCGGCATATCGATGCGCCTCCTCGCTGTGTCTATCAACGCGCCGCGGCGACTCGACTAACAATCTCGCTCTGTTGCGGTCCGATGAAATTCTACCGTCAAGAGACATACCCGCGAAATTCGATCACAAAACGACAATATATACGCATAAATGTCCCAACGATCCGACCGGAGAGCAACCTACGAGTTTTGTCAAAGTGCGGAGAAGGAAAATAATAAAACTGGTTATCAGCGATCACGTACATCCGCGAATAAAAAGTTCCCGAATGACTTTCATATAATTTGCTCGGGTGCGATAAAAGGGCAACACGTTTCTCAATTAGTATAAACCCGAGCGCGACCGATACGAAAAAAGACGGAAATGTGATCGCGTCGTAAAATAACAACGATGTTGTCGTAATTTTTCAGGTGACAAACATTTTCCTGGGCTAAAAAAAATGGCATTAGATTTTCTATTCCCTTTTACGTGATCGTAGTTGATTTGGCGAGGAAAAACTACTAGCTTTCAATTTATCGGAAGGAAGGAAATCCGAATAATAATTTGCTCGACAGATCAAGTAAGTATAATTTATTTTGTCATCGTAGATCGAGGAATCTTCGTTTACGGTTGATTCATCTCTGAAAAAGATACGTACGCAAGTCTGACGCGAAATCTACCAACAATTTCGAATGAAAAATTTAATCTCCACATCGTCGATGAGTTCATAAATTCAATTACCAAAGCTCTTGTCTCTTCGATAAGTATGTTGCGTTGAGATTTGACGAAGTGAAAATCGATTTTCGTTTGGAGCGTCGGTCGCGACTCGATTTATCCAGGACAGGTTTTCTCATTCGAAATTGCAACTTCGCTGCTGGAGAAGTTGTCAGAAATGCATTTTCATCTCGATGAATGGAGACTGTCAGTTTTATGCCAACGGAGCACCGAAGCCGAAGCAAATAAGTATGCAGCTGTGATTAAAGGCAGCTGCTGACGACCGTCGATTTCCGTGATGTGACAGCTTCCGTTTGTCGAGATTCACTCGTTTGAAAATTGTCATCCGCTTGCATCGCTGCCGTCGGTTTCGCCGAATAACATTCGCGAGCTTTCTCAAATCGAGGAAGAGCGAGGCTCGTCGTACAGAGAACAAACGGGGTGCCGCGATAAACCAGAAAGCAGCAATTTACCAGATTCTCTCCCCACGATTGAACGAATAATGAAATCCTAGTAGCTTCACTCTGGGAATTCTGGGAAAGGTATGAAAAAATGGGAAGTATTGTAGGAAAGGATGAGAAAGCGTTGCGGAAGAAACGTGAAATCGTTATGATTCCGTGGAGATCGGTGGCTTTTTTCACCAGGTTCGGGGTCCGGTTGTTTACGCGCCGTTCACGGCTCGTTCATTCCGCGAATAGTATCGCTTTCGGGACGGATCATGAAAGAAAACTGCCTCAGCGAAAATATTCCGTCGTCGGTTACGCGTCGAGAGAGAATCGCCAATAAAATTGGGACGCATCATCCCACGTGGGTAAGACGTGGCGTTTTCTTTTTTCTTTGGCGAGTCTCCGCAAGATGAATCTGGTTTCCCATTACGGTTGAGAATCATCGGCCCGGTGAGCTGACGTTTAAGAGGATCATCCGAAAGGACCGGCGTGATATTACGTCGCGTGATCCGATAATAAGAATTCGATATCTCCGACCGACGAAACGACGGCGTACTCGAGACGTGACACGTCGAATATCCACAGAGAGCAGGCGAGAGGGAGAGGGAGAGAGAGGGAGAGGGAGAGAAGGAGAGCAGGAAAGAGGGAGAGGTTTGCGCGCCGCTCAAGAAACGAGATCTGGGGATCGGTTCCAAGAATCGCGAATTAACGAGATGGAAGCTTCGACAATAACTTCCCCTGGCCCACCGCACCCCTTCGCGATCGCCTCCGCTCGCTCGCCGCCGTTCCCCGACCCGTTCGCCATCTACGGACGGTGTAGCCCGTCTTAACTTCCCGGATAAATCCGCGATAAGCGTCAACGTTTAATATGAATTTTATGCAACGTTATTACGCCGCGGGACGTATTACGTTGGGCATCCGCGACTTGCTACCCATTTCCATACCTATTTGCGGCGACGAACTCCGACGTCGCAAGGCGACACCGAGATCAGTCCATTACGAGAGACAGAGCAATCGGCGAAGATTTAAGAGGACGACGATTTTACACCACCCCGAGAGACTAGAATAAGACTCAATTTTCATGATTTTTTTTTTTTTGAGCCAAAATAAGGCGTCTTTTATTTCTGTTTACATGGAACTACGTAGAATTTTTCCGAACAATTCAAAAATAATTTGATCGTGCAAATATTTTTTAGTTTCTCTTCGGCTGAGGAATGCATTCACGAATCTTGAGAATTTGGGTAAACCTGTGAAATTTATGTTATAACAACATATATGAGCGTAAGTTACGTGGATTCTTCTGCGAAATTCGAAAAATAGATCAGTTTCTTGTTACAACGATACGGGCGAAGAAATGAAACTCTACCGACGCGGCGATAGAATATTTCTACGTAGCATGCAAGTCGTGTCTGTGCGACGTGTTGTTCGCGTCGTATAAAAGACCAAACGCCAGAGCCGAGAGGGTGAGATGCAGTCGAAGAAGAATATATCCTCCGTCTGCGAATAGAATCGATGGTCTCTCGGGATTTTAGAAACGCGGGACGTGCGATGCGAGACGCGTCCTTCTTCTTCTATAACAATAACGACGCGTAAGTCGTTGATCAAAAATGTATGACCGAAACTTTGCGAACTCAGTTTTGCATCCGTGTTTAAATTCAATATGGAGTATGGCAGCGACGAGGAGTAGATCTTCGACGAAATACACGGTACCTCGTCGTATTACCAGCTTTTTGGTAAAGAATCGTTTTCGACGTGATAAACCGAACTGGATGCCCTGAAAAATACAGATGTTATAAGAACAAATACTTCGAGAAGCAAGAAAATGCTGGCATCTTCGCGTTACCTCGAGTGCAGTCGACGATATCTCGGGAAAAGGGTACGTCGAGTAGGAAAATTGTACTCGAATAGCGGAGTTATCGAATCATTGGAATCAGAGTTGGCGAACATCGAGCTAATTGGCATGCGAATTCGCGAAGCTTCTGCCTCGTTTCGATAGAATTGGCAGTTACAGGTTACGTTTCAGTTCCATTGCGAGGTGTACGTGACGCGTCGAATTTGCTTGCACCGTGAGACGCACAGCGTGGTGTAGGATGCGCGATGTATAGACGTTTCAGAATCGATGGGCTGGAATGCCGAGCACGAGGGTCCGCGACGAGACGCGTTAATAAGCGTGTTCGTGAAAGAAATCGATTATTCTCGAGTTCCCGTTGAGGAAGAAAGGCAACAGGGCTAGTAGAGTCTGTATAGACGCTCCGATAAGGGAATTGGTTTGATAGACGCCAAGTGCTTGACGACATCCCTCGACGGAAGAGCGGGCGGGTGGTAGTACGATACTCGGGACTAAAACTCTTGATAGAAGATCTCGACGCGAGAGAAAAATTAGCGGGGGGTAGCAAACGAGAGAAAAAATATGGAGCAAATACGCTCGCAACGTACTTGCAGTCTCGTAGACACGCGTCGGGTGACATCGGAGCAACGCGATGAAGCTGCAGGTATCCGTGCGCCATTCTCGAAGGCAGGTGCAGCAGCCTGCTCGCGTTCGTTTTCATCCGCAGATTTCCCACGTATCTCCGACAATTTGCCCCCGAATGGCGTTTTGCTCGATGCCAATTTCTTTCTGAAATCAACGACTATTCGAAACCAATTGAAAATTATTTCATCGCGTCTCGTTGCGCGAGCTCGATCCGACGAATTTCCACCGCGGAGTACTGAAAGCTTCCCAACGTCGGTACTTGATCTACGGTCGTCGTGATACGAGTTTACACGGTTCGCGGTGCGTGCTAATTGAGCGCTAAGTGTTCCTGCATAAATCTGTTTGATATGATGACTCAAAGCTCGAGGCCTACTCCAAGTTCGCGTCTATTTGACTCTTATCCGTAGCGAATGAAGTTTAAAACGAATGCGCTCGAGTGATGCTCGTGCACAGACATCTTCGCGAAAGAATTGCCGCATTGAGTTCAAGTAACACTGACAAAACTGCGGCACGAATCTCCAAAAGCTCCGAATGCTTCGTGCTTTTTCATCGCACTCCTGACCGACCGTTGGTTTTTTTTCCTACCGCGTTGGGTCTCGATTGATTAGCGGTTTCGCCCTTGCCTTTGAAATTGTACTTTTTCAGTACTTTGGGACCGCAAATTGTAAATACCCTGGACGAACGATGCGGCGTTATTGGTTATCCGGCGGCAGGTATTTTCCGACGAGTTCGACTTTGGCGGTCGATCCGTCCGGTCGTAAAAACTGGGTACCTTTTTTTTATCATTTTACAAATGCCATTTTGGATCGGCTCGACTGATTTGACGCGAAAGCTTATTGAAACGGGACGAACCGGAATTTCGTAAAGCTTCGCCCGTACATCAATGCTTTTTTCATACGCGACGTGTGCGCCACCGAATGAACGCTGAGCTCTGCGCGTCGCTGAATCGTACACGTCAATTCTACGTGGTATAAATATTCATCCGAGAAGGTTTTTATCGAGCTCGTTGCACTCTCGCGAGATAATCATGTTTTATAATCGTACTTTGTTACTCGAGTTATCGTAGCACGAACGATTTGACGAGTGTTTTTTTTTCTTCCACTTTTCATGCTTAGTGCGTAAGCATCGCGACGCGCGGTATAAAGAAACAAACACCAGACATGAGAGGGCGATGTGGCTGATCGAGTGAGCTAACGAAGATCGTGCGAGCATAGACGGAAAGATCGTTCGCGACGTGAGATCCCGTATTTTTCGAAGCTGATGTCCGCGTGACTCGTAAGAAAGTTTTTTTACGATGCAGCGAGGTGACGCTGTTGCATGAAAAATGAAGGGTTTATGTCCTAATTAAAGCGAAGGATGTTCCCGTTACAAATCCGGAAACCACGGAAGAGATTTCAATGGCACGACTGAGCTAATTAAAAATAACCAGGTCTAATGAGAGAACAAGAATAAAGAACATCTCGCCTGCCGCGCCTATTCCTTTTCACCTTGTAATTACGGAAGATGGAAGAAGCTCGCGAGATTCCTGACTCGTCGTTCGTAGGAGAAACGGTAAAATTTTCGAAACAGAGCTGTATTTGTTTGCCATGGAAATGGAACCGCAGGATTCCATCCGTAGTATTGCTAATCACTTCTCTGCGACCCAATTACAACGCTCACAAGCTTCTATAATAAAACTTCGGAGCAACGATACCGAGTATCACGTACGGCGAGCATTTCCGCCGCGTTGAACGAAAGCTGCGACGTTTTCCGCGAACAACTGCTTGTAAAAGCTGTCGTTAGCGGAGTCTTTTGATGGCCGTTCGTTGAGAAACGACTCTGATCATTTGGTATTATTATTGACATACTTTGACGTCAAAGCAGGTCGCATGCGCGATGTTTAATGCAGCCGTTTGATCAGTGTCAGATATTTGGGAAATTCGCGTGCCTAGGTAATAGATAGATGCGACGAGCTGGAATTCGGGATTTGATGTGCAAATCATATATACCGAACGATCGCGTTCGGATTCGCTTTAATTCGTCGCAAATCTATTCGGCAAAAATGTGTTGATGGCGTGATTGAAATCGTACGGTTATTTGATATTTATCCTATATCAGGCTTTTTTTCTGGACGAAATTATTTATTTTTTTGGAAAACAGTGAATACCAATGATTTTGGGAGAAGAGGTGAACTTGGAATTTTCCGAACGACTGGATTCACTTTCCGAAAAGTTCGATACTCTGGTAAGATTTGTATAGTCGTAGAAGTGAGAAACTGAGGGCATCGAATGGCGCGCGGTGATAATTCCCTTCGTGCCGATGAGAAATGTTTTCGGGTGAAATCGTTGTTGCTGAAAATTGACGGAATCTCGGTTGGGTAGTTTTTTTGTTTGCACGCCCGTATTCTTATTGTATTTACATACGGGGTGGGGGCAGTTGGAGGAATTTGCAGGACCGATGACTCGTGGGACATCGCGCTGGGTCGGAGGGAACTTGTAACTTTCCGACGAGACGATAAAACAAAAGAAGGTCGTTACATCGAAGCGAGGGTGTAGTTTTGAGGGCTCCATTGGCTGGCTACGCCGACGTGTTTACTGTCCCAATATAGTCGAGTGTCGGAGAAGATAGAGAGGGCAGATGGAGTTGGAGCGAGCGGAGAGCATCCATTGCGGGGGTGCGGCAAAATAATAGGGAATAAAACAGACACGGAATTACTTCGGTCGACCGTGATGAAGGACCGTTGCTTCCGTGGAGCTGGGAGAGGGTCGAGTTTCAAGGTTTGGCAAAGCGCGCTATCTCGTAGTCCGACGAGATCGGCGAAGTTTCCTTTTTGGTACATAAAATTCCGCGTAGCTCGTTCGTCGGATCCGAATTCGAGGCGACGGTGATTTCTCTGTACTTCCGCGTGTACCTACCTCCTCGAATGGATGCCGTGTCTTCGAAGACGACGAGCGCAAACACGGGATAGCATTATTGGAAAAACCGGTCGAGGATTACGGCGCTCGACGAGGAGCGGAAACGTCAATTACTCGCGGAGGAACGATGAGAAATATCGCGGGAGCGTTGCGGTACGGAGCAATCCGCGGAAAAATGTATGCACGAGTGTCTCGTTGTTACGCGGCGAGCGTGAATCCGAGCTATCCGCGACCCTCGCGAAATGAATAGGGATGGAAAAATAGGCCGAAATACACGTATATTCACCTTTCATTCGAGTATTCATCCAGCATATCGACAAGGGAATTGAGTCTGGGAAATACTAGCGTCGTCTTTGTTCTCGTCAATTTCAGGATTCCCGGCTAACAGGAAAAACAGTAAATGTTATTCGCGAATGCATGAAACAACGACAATGAGCCGTACTGTATGCGTGGGTGTGCTAATGTGTGCGGGTGGTAACGTGTACGTCCACGTATGTGTACATGTCCAAACTTGTGCGCGAGCTAATGTGTGCGTGTGCTAATACGTGCACGTGCAAATGTGTACCTCTGGTTATGTGTGCATGTACAAACGTGTGCATGTACAAACGTGTGCGAGTGCTAATGTGCGCGTATGCAAACGTGTGGGAATGCTAATATTGCGCGTGCTAATATGTGCGTGTGCTGAAGTATGCATGTAGTAAGGTGTGGGTGGGCGTCTTACTTTCGCATTTTAATTAATAACCAATTATCTACGCATCCAATCTAACAGTGGAAGAGGACTTTTCGTCTCGGATTTTATTTTCTCTTCCATGCAATAATGGCGGTCGTTACTTCTGGGACACCCTGTGTATCACACGGTTCGCGTCATCCGTTGAATGAAACGGGAACAACTCGAGTCTCCTCCCAGCTTCGTGACGTATTGGTTGCAATTCTGATACTCAGTGAAGATATTAGGTATATCTACCGTTTGTAAGCCGAGAAATATTCACTTTTTGATCGCAACCCCTCGACTATCGCGCGTTCGTTTCTACGACTACGAAACTATACGTTCCTGAGAAATATTCGACGAGATATCATACGCAACGACTCGAACACAACGAGCAGTAAGGTTATTTCCGTCGAAATTTCCAGACGTCGCGAGAAAGTAGGTACATAGTTCCATTTCGGCGACTATTCGATCTACTCGGTCGACCCAAACGTTTATCAAGTCTGGAATCGGTGGTATCAGACATAGCTGCCTGGAAGGAAAGTCGGTACAGGTAAAGGCGATATGATAATGCGGAGATACTCCGATTCGGGAGAAATGGATTTTATTATCGCGAGCGAGCTGGTGAAGGTAGGTCGAGGCGATCGGGGTACGCGGAGCGATATCAAGTGGGCTGGCTCGCGAATTTCGGGGTCGAACTCGTTTCATCTTACTGTTACTGCGGGTAATTGATTAATTATGCCAGATGCGTCGCTGGCTGTGGAATCCTCGGCTATCCAATTATAGCTAAACGCACAACGCACATCTCCGTCACTGCACTGTAACGTTCCATGGCGTGATTTATTGCATGAATAATGTATTCAATTCCTGGGTCGGTACCGTACCGCGCCACGTCGTACGCGTACTTCATAAACCATATAAAATTGATCGCCTTTGTTGACACGTCGAACATTATTCCGAATATTTTCTCACCATGAAAGCTCTACCGACAGTTCGCGAGATTTATCGTCCGTTTGCATATTCCGCAAATAATTCTCGATAAGTTGCCACATATTTTACAGCATTGTTGATAGCGTACGTTTTACGCGTTCTTGTTGCGCGATGTGAACATTCGATTTTGCCACCAAAACCCTGAAATTTGCGAAAAATTTCATCGAAATCGACGAACGTAGACACGCGATATTCTTCTAAGGAAATGACGTGAAAAAAATATGCCGGACGTACTTGCGAACACTGAATAAAAATTTCCGAAGGCTCCGTAAGATTCCGACTGAAACGTACCCAATTCTTGAAATTCCCCACAAAACCTGTCCGCGAAATGTCGAGTAGTACCGAAAAAAAAGGTCCACCGCGTCGCGCACAGCCCCGAATTTTTTTGTTTCTGAAAATCTGCGAAGATATTCGTGAAAACATTGGGGAAGCCTCCATGACAGTCCATCTAAAGGAAATCCGAGAGGAAACGTCGAATAAATTCGAGGAAAAATGTTGCCCAATCCGATTTGATCGATGGGTCGGAATTGTGACGACTCCAAACAAAAGCAAGCGTGATTGTTTAGATTTCGTTGAATTTTCGCACAAATAATCACCAGAGACGCCAGAGCACTGGGGAGACGCGTACAATTCCAGATATAATAAATCGGCTCGTTGTTTTATCGATTTGTAAATTGTAAATTTACTCGCCTCGTCGATGCGTCCGAAATTTCGTGGAATTTATTATCGGAATGGAACTACATCGAAACCGCGTGAGATGGATCCCGGTCGTATTAGGATGGCTTTTAGGCAGCAAATCCGTTGCCAAAAGCGAAATGGTGGTCCGAGGATAAATTTTTCTAAGAACGAACGCAAGATAAAAGTAACGAAGCTTTGGCCGCGCGTTCCAGGCTGGGAGAAATAAATGGGCGAATGGACGAGAAGCCGGAGAGCATTTCCCCGAATTGAGTCACAAAAGACTTTGTTCATATCCTAACGTCCAGGATCGGGATCGATATCTTTTCCCTTCGCTCTCCTCCCTCTTTTTTCCCCGCGTCCGAACATCAATGACAGCCTCGCAGGAGTGTAGTCGTCTCGTTTGTTTTTTTCAACCGTCAAAAGGCAAAGCTGCTTCTTAATCCTAATTCGTTTCGCATCGATCGGACCTTCGTCCTCCGCCAATTCCAAACATATAAAATCGGAGCGGTCTCGATTTGTGGTATCACTGTCGTCGGAGAAAATAAGGAACCCGAAGCTTTTGTTGAAAAGTTAATCCCTTTTCTCTCCCACCTTCTCTTTCTCTCTCTCTCTCTCTTTCTGTCTGTCTCGGTACAATCGTGCTCTCGGTCTTTATTTTCTTCTTCTTCTTCTTCTTCTTCTTCCTCTTCCACCATTCGATCCCCCCGTTTTTTTTATCTTCGTTCCTTTTTCGTTCGCAGGGGGGTGGAAATGGACGACGACGATGCGAAAACGCCCACTTTCCGAGAAACTTTCGCGACACAATCCAACCCGCAACTCCTCGCTCCTCGCAAAGTGAATTTCTTATTTACTTCTTGTTCTCCGCGTAATTCACTTTCGACTTATAGACGTCAGTTTGAAAGTTTTCTCCACCTTTCGCCAGCCGCCCCGTGCGGCTCGCACGAATCGCCGGAGATATGGAAGGAGGACGAGGAGAAAAATGTTGACGCATCGGCAGCGATATTCGAATCGATAGAAAATAAATCTGAAACTTTCCGAGCCGGTTAATATTCGCGCGGTTCTCGCGCCTCGTAATAAAAAAATGACGAAACCTCGCGATAAAATTTGACGAGTTTGCGGTGATTGAAACAACGGAGGAACGAATATCTTTTTTCTCCCAATATCACGCCAAGTCTTCGCCCGATTCCGAATACTTCGCCATCCACCGTCAGCTGCCACTCTCGAAATCCTCGTTACGCGACCCGCACCTACTTTTTTCCTACCCCCGAATTTTCTTCCTCCCATTTCATTTTTCTTCGCCCTTTTTCACGGGACCCGTACGAAAAGATAACTCTGCCCCGTCCTCCGCGAGACGATCCCGCTGGGATAACGAATCATTTTTCAAAACCACGAAAAAACACCCCAACGACGTCGCACGTAAAATATGTGTCCTCAGACGCGACCGATACAAATGTATCTCATTTTTGGACGCTGCCGGGATTTCTGATCGAAACTCGTTGTGCCAACTTCCGATACAGATTCGTCACGCGGCTACGTCAATGCCGAATTTCATCTCTTTTTATCCATATTTTTCAAAAACCGTCGACTCTACGCCTAACGATAAGAGTTGAGCTGAAATATTGATGGAACGTCTCTTTGATCGTTTTCAGCATACTTGATAGACCGCAGCACCGCTAAGCTATCGCGTAATATTCATGTCGTACGCGTGCCGAACGCGAAAGGGAACGCAAACGAGTCACGTGCATTCATCCCTTTAATCCGGAGAAAAAAGACTCACGTGGCTTGTGCTAATAATAAAATGTACGAAATCGATAATCCTCGACTGCATTTCGAAGGCCCTACCGAATAATAGCAGCAAACAACTCGGCACGACAATCATCACCGAAAACAAACTATTTACGAATAAAAGCAACAAAACATTTTCCCCTCCAAGAAAAGTACCAAACTCAATTCTATCACGAATATTAACACCAACGAAATTTGTATTTCGTTTTACCTAATAAATATTTGTGCACTCGCAGACAATTTTCAATTATAGCACATCTCGCGAACTACACGCGCCTACATATTTGTGTACTTAAATATACTTTTCTAATGCTTACAATAAAATAATACAAATACGTTCTTTCGTGTTAAGCATAACATAAATTGCATAGGTATGCCTTGAGCTGCCTAGTATAATAATTAGTACTCACCGCAGTAATTTTTCCGTATTACATAATTACACTATGAACGTAGAAGTTGCTTGTCAATAAAAAATGTATATGCTGGTTTTATTCGTAAAGATTTTCGGATTTGTGCTGATGTTCGTGGTAATGTTGGTCTGGTGCTCTTTTAGTCGTGTAGAGTCGGAAATCGGTGTTGTTATTCGTTAAGCTCGTCGATTTATCCCGTGCTCGATTTCTCAGATTCTCGTTCACGTTCGTGGTACATAGCTATCGCCCGGAAAATCACTGCGATTCGGGTTTCTCCGCTTCGTCAATAAACACCTGTCAGCCGATTTCACTTCAACAAAATAGTACAACAGTAGGTACACATCGCGATTAGGTCACTAAACACTAACGATCGTGTTAAATCAACACCCTAAAATATTCGTGAATATTCTACACACAAAATTTTACACATTACGCGTTGACTGAAAATTGTGTACCATGATCAGCGAAAGAAACAGCAGTGAAATCATCCTTGTATCTCATCTCAGCTAGGAGTATAAAAAAACATAAGCGCAGTTCGGCATGGCGGAACAAACTCTAATCACGATTCGATGTCTGGCGGTATCAGGAGCATGAGCGGAAGAATCATCCGTCAAAGCTTGGGAAAATATATCGTTCGACCTTTTCACCTCTGTCTCGTGAATTTAGCTAGCATGTATCGAGGTTAGTTGGTTTCGGTGCCCCGTGATTACAGTAGGTACCGGTTCGGAATCCCTTTGAAACGGATGGATTATCTGGAATTCCTCCACCGCTTAATTACCGCAGAGTAAGCAATCATGGCCTATTGGATATCTTGACACCAGCGACCGAAGCTCACCGTCCGATTTCCTTCGAAACCGAACGTTTGTTTATCGGGGTCGAATGGAATCGATGTTGCTCCAGGCCCTCTTCGTCGGAGCGTTGCCGCGATGCGATTAGTTTATCTTTGAGCTGGGTATACTCGGATATTGCGATGCCGATTCCACGCTGTTGGCGATGGCGATCGCGGAAGAAGGGAAGTTGCGAATTTTGCGAGGATAGACGCTCGAGTTCTACAATTTTTCGTCCAACTTGATCGCTGACGATTTTTTTGGCTTTTCCCCGCGACTCCTCCGACCAGCTCGTTCGTATTCCTCGTTTTCTAATCCGAAAATCCACTCGCTCGAGCTTCTTTCGCTCTCCGACCTCGAGGATTAAGTACACCTGACTCGTAACGGAGTACCTACACCTCGCATCCGTCGAAAAATAAGTGGCTTTTTCACGGAACTTGCGCTAACGCGCCTTCACCCGCTATTTTCCGGGCATCCGGGATGCCAGGATGTTCAGGACTTAACACGCCTCAGTTCACCGAGATAGACAATTTCATATTCCCTTGTTTCATACGACTGTAAGAAAAATTTCGATTTTTCGCATACCCGCGTCAAGTACCAAAGTGAATGTTTTTCCATCCACTTGCTACCGAAAACTACGGTTCTGCGTCAAATCAAATCAAAAATTCCCGGGGTCCGGAGGACCGAACGGCAATTTTAATAAACAGTGCCGTGTACTTTCCTCTCTTTTCCGTTCGAATCCTACAGAAACGTGAATATTCTGCTGATTAAATGCGAGTCAACGTCTGTCGGGTGAGAAGTCGTATTGCGATTCACAACTGATTGCGAGTCGAATATGAAGATACAACGTGCCTATGTTTGGTGAAACAAGACCAGAAAAAAATAAATCACGGGTCCATTCGCGAGTTAGATTCGGAAACGAAAACAACTATCAACAACTCTCGCGTCGAAAGCTCGAAACGTTGTCGCTCCGGCGAGAGTCTCGATTGTTGGTCGCAAGCGTGTGGAAAGTGTACGAGTTTCGAGCTCCAATATTCTCATCTCACGAGTTTGACCAATCGGAGCGGGTGAAGGGAAGTAGAAAATAAAAAGCTCCCAAGATCAGTCGATGTACGGAAACAGCGAGAGAAATTGGGCAGGGTTTTGAAAAAAGGCAGCGAAGCTCGAACGGGATATTCGAGAACGTGGGAAAGAATTACTAGGAGCCAAAGGATTAGGATCATCAAATATAACGCGTATTACACGCGAATACGTGTATTTTATTTATACGTCCCTCGCGAGACCACCGCCGAGGTTGCTGCTTAACCCTCGCGGTGTTATACGCTTGCCGGAGAAATTTCCGCGCGCGGCTGTTACTGCGCTGAGAACGTTCGCCAGTTACGATTATACTCGTTTGGTTTTACAAATTTCGACGCGACGCGTGATTTTTCGGCCGTGGCAAGTCGTCGGGATTTTAACGAGGTCGCGAGCGACAATGCAGGTCGCCTAGCAGCGATAATATTCGTGCGCTTTGCACGCGACGCTTATCAGAATCAAGCTCGTTATTATTGAATTTATTCGTGATTCCGGTCCGGAAATTATTTTTCCTCCTCGCCCTCATTGATTTTCTGCTTCACCCACGCCGCGGGGAAAACCTTTTTATTGGAAATTGCTGCTCATTTTTCTCTTCTCTTTTCTTCCCTTTTTTCTCACCCCCTTGCCGTTCTCCTTTTTCCTACCCTTTTTGATTCGCGGTTTCTCGCCCCGCACCTGCCTCGTGTCGAACGTGTTTGCAGAGAGGAGACGTCGTACCGGCTGTTAGGAAATGGCTCCCCGGAGAATCTCCGGAGCCGCGCGAAAGAGAAATGTATCTCGCGGCCACCCCGTGAATCCCATGACACTTGTACCCGTGTCACGAGGGCGCAAGGTGTATCACACCTTCCTGCTACGCTAACGATTGTCCCTCCTCCGTAAAATGACCTCGTTCATTTTCAATTTCCCAACATTATTCGACCATAAATATGCTAATGCGAGACAATAAGCCTCCGAACATTTTCAACTACATCTACATACGTACGAGACGTCGAACGAACCAACGTTTCACCCTCGTCACCGTGCTCGTGCCCATTCGATATTTTGTCCCGCGTCGTCGTATTTCGTGACTACTGCGGCCAAATAACGATCTCACATTGATTTTACGTATCTCGAGTCAACATTTCCAAAGATCATCCTTCTCCAGCAGCACCGAACTCCGAGGCTTAATAATCGCATCGATGGGAAACAGAACTTAGAAATTTATAATCTCGTAAAAATTATTCCACCGATTGGAGGTCGATTCATTTTTCGTTATTCTCGTCATTTTTTCTGCTGGTTGGTTCCTCGTCTACAATTTCTGTACGAACGTTGTATTTTCATACAAAATGGAGCAGACGAAATTTATGACATTTTGCCGTGAAACATGAATCTAACAAACGAAAGGCTCTCCATGAAAGTTCTGGTAGACTTTTCAAGGCGCTGCGAGAAAGATAAACAAGAACAGTTTTCTGAAAGCAGTATTCTCACCTTTCTCGAGAAGTTGATCGTTCGAAATTTAGTACATTTGAAAAATTACGGAGGAACTTTCTCGAAAAAGTACCTTCGCATCGTCTCGAAGAGCTCAACGGTCGAATTTATGCCGAGAAGATGAACTATGTTCGTTCGCGAAGGGGTGTAGGTATCCGTGAGAAGAAGTTACGGAATAGCTTGGCGAGAGGTTTCGCGAAATTTCCAACAGTTTTCGGCCAATTCGCGTCCGGAAATTCGCCGGAGCGTGGAAACCGATTCTTCGACTGGTATGGCTTTTCGAGATACCGCGAGGTTGTCGCGTATCTGTCACTGTCCGACGTTTCCCCGGTTTATCGCTCGTTGTTTCCCGAGCGAGATTTTGTCATTGTCGGAAAGTTTTCCCGAAACTCCGAGCCCCGGATGGTCGAGATTTAATTAGGAGAACGGGTAAGCCAGACAGACAAATTACCTTTCCGACCCTATTTTTTTTTGTCCGTTCTCCTAAGCGTCCTTCCGTATCTCTCGTGGTTTTTCAACGTGACCTTATCAATTCCTGTAGATCTCGTACCTAATAAGACACGAAGCGAGGATCGCGCCCGTCGAATACGACTCTTGCGTCGATTCGAAACGTGCGATGATTATTTATTCGAAACATCCGCGAGAGTTCGCATATCGAGGATTTGCAGAGCGGGGATCATATTTTTGTGTTTTACATTTCAATTCCCAGCTCCGGAGAGCTTTGATCTGGCAATCCTTTCCGCTGGTTGTACCTAACCCATGACCGGACGCGCAGCACCGGATTCAACATTTTCATCGCGCAACGGCAAACGAATACAGATTTGAGCTTTTCGCCGAACGTATATTCGCCCAAAAATTGTTACGCTCCCGGTCTTATCACGCGCCGAATTTTCCTGCCCGAACAGCACGATAATTGCAATTTTCCGCAGTATTTCGAATTTTTGTTCTTTTCATCTTTTTTTTCCAGAGAATGGGCTCGGTCCACGGAGACGAGCTGCCGTACGTTTTTGGAGCTCCGCTCGTCGATGGTTTCGGCCACTTCCCGAGGAACTACACGAAAGCCGAGGTATCGCTGTCCGAGAGCATCATATCGTACTTCGCGAACTTCGTCAAGTCCGGGTAAGTCCGAACCGCTTCTATCAAAAAGAATCGCCGGGTCGTCAGGAGTCACGCTTTCGAGTGTAATTAAACGGAAGTGGCACCGATGTCGATAACTCGATTGCACTTTGAAACGAAACGTAATTTCGCTCTCTGGCTGCCCGCAGCTTCGCGAATCGCCTTCGAGCCCGACAAAGCGACGAGTAATTGATAGAGGTGACGTTTCACCGGATCTAGGTACAAGGAATGCTGAAATTTATACAGTTCGTTAACAAGATAGCAAAGTTTGTACGGTGTGAGGAAGTTGGAGGGCTCACCATCGCGATGTCGACAGGCTACTGCGCTACCTATCAAGTTTACTTGATTATTTCGCTGCGAACAAATTTCCATGTCACTCCCCTCGACTTCTTTTGACTTGCAAACTCGACAAATATCGCAAATCCATTCTCACCTGTCACATTTTCACCGTTTTTTTTACGCGAGTAATTTTTCGGACTTCTCGTCAAATTTTATAATTGATTCGTAAATTAGCGAGGGGAGGGCGAATTTCCGAGAGCGTCGACGAATACGAGTCGGCTACAGAGCTTGATCCTGGAAGATCCGCGTCAAAGATTCGCCGGAGAACGCTGAGTCTTGCGCTTGATCGATGAATGTGATAGTGGAAGTCGACTCTCATCGATGCGCTCGCGTCTCTCTCCGTAATCTTTGACAAGAATGTCAAACGAGGCGTGAGGGGAGAGACGAACGTGTTTGCACTTCGCTTTTTCGGCTGCCTGTCCCAATACTACCGAACCAATTTGATCTGGCGCAGCGACAAATTCAACTGGCCGGACACACGCGATACGGAATTCCGCAGAATCGTTGCATATTCAAGAGTTGCGAGAGTATGCGATGGAAAAGATTAAAGGGACAAAAACCTCGTCGGCTACCAGACATTTGGGCGCCGGACATTTTCGAGCGATTCGACAAAAAAATAACAACAAAAAGTTCACCCGTTTTATGTAAATTCAATCCTGCTGCCGCATAAAAAACATTCCAAGCACTTCTCTCCGCGTCAAAATAACACGGTCCCCTGAAAAATGTCGCGGTCAACTCGCGAAGCTGTTCCAACTTTGCGATCCAAAGTTTTCGCCGAACCGAAAGCTCCGTGTCGAGATCCGCGCTGAAAATAATCAGATAAATATTTACAGTAATAGTGAAAATTCATAAATAGTAAAAATAATTAAAGCTGCGGATTTCGCGCCACTTTTTCAACGAGGACCGCAGAAATTTAGTGGAAAGTTGTACAGATAAAAAGCTGGAAAATTTTAAAAGTAGACCAAAATTTAATTTCGTCACATCGACAACCATTTTTTTTCGTTTGGATGGTTCATGTTTTTGGAAATATTACCTGCTTCGAGAATCAATTCGGATTCGTATTTCGGTCGATGACGAAGCAATAAGCTTTCATGGTCGAGATACACGTTTTGAAAGCATACTCCGAGAAAACTTATCCTATTCGTCGTGTTATTGCATGAAACGAGAGGGAACTTTTTTAAAATCGAAAGATGAGTAATGAAAGGTGGACATTTCTGTAAAAAAATTCCGCAGAAATGAGTCATTTTCTAAGGCAGTGGGTCGGAAGCTCTGCTAAGTTAGCCTGGAGGATCTCGGGCTACTGACGAGTATATTTTAAAATTACCCAAAGTAATTGGAGCGCGTTGACAAAGCAGCGTGGAATGTCGGTGAAGAAAATCCGTCGGAAATAAAGAAACAAATAAGGATGAAAAAGCGACGAGATTGAAAACGCGAGACTCGACTCGGACGAATCTCATGTAAATCCGAACGACGCGCTGCTCGACATTTAACGTCGCGAATTATATAATTAAAAAACTCGCGGACAAACTGTCGGTGGATTTACCTCGAAACTTCGTTACGTTTGACTCGGTAACGATGCATCTCGCTGCAACGGTACAGGAACCGATGTAGGTGGACGCTGCGTACGGATAGGTGACCGAACAGCTTTGATTTATTTTCACTGCTGTCCCCCGATTATTCCTCGTCGGTTCTCCGCGAGCCAATTTGATTTCCACTCGTGTTCCTTTTGCTTTCGAATCTTTTCTTCCAGTTTTCCAGCGGGTAATTGGGGCGCCGGGGTGGGATACGTGCCTCGATTCCGACACGCTAATCGACTTAATAACGTCGTCGCGACGGAGCTTCGGCCGTACGACGAGGCGTTTGCGTCAGCAAATGCATCTAAATCTTGAATTAACAAGGACTCGTTGTTGCTCGTCTCAGCGTCGTACCATTGCCGAGGAAATAAATAAAATTATTCGAAGGTTTGTTGTACCGACCATTAAACGTCCTCCGCTCTGGCGAGATTTCCTCCGGATCAACTCGTCGTCGTCGACGCGGATGTTCGGTGACGAAAATCTCGCGGTTGGACGCCAGCCAAATATCCAGATGAAATTCATTTGTTCCACAATCCAGCTCACATGAAAATTACTGCGCGGAGAGAATGTTCTCCAGCGTATCCAGTTATATATTTACTTACTTACTTACTTACTCACTTACTCACTTACTCACTTACTTACTTACTTATTTACTAATTTACTTATTTACTTATTTATTTATTTACTTATTTATTTATTTACTTATTTATTTACTTATTTATTTATTTACTTATTTATTTATTTATTACATTTTTAGCACCTCGCCCTCGACATTTAGGTACTTAGAATTAGCATTCGCGAAATCTTAATCGAGATGCAAATTCATGTCCGCCTGATGATCTACGGTTCTTTTCCAAAACTGTTAAGACTTCGCAGTTCCGCGCAAAGTTGCGAAGGAAAAAATGAACGCGAAAATTTGGACGCTAAGCGGCAAAAAAGTGGTCGGGGATTTCGATTACTTTTTCGCCGCTCATCAAGATCCGCTCGCGATAAACGACGTCGGGATAATTTCTTGAGTCGTCATCGCCGAGGGGCGGCGAAGCCGATATCTCCGATCAAACGAATTTCAAAGTGTTCGCAAACTTCTGCGCTTCGCTCCTTATTTTCCCATTTTCCCGTTTCCGGCATCTCTCACCTGTTTGCCTCGTTCATCCAGATGTGTAATGATACTTAAGAATTTTCCTGATCGGTCTCCGTTATCGCGGGGAAATCGAGAGGATCCAACGAAAACGGACACACCCGCAGAAACCACCGTATACGGACGCGAGTTACTTGGCGAAATTTCCGTCTACGTGGAAACTAGGCAAGTGGTCGTCGAAGCTCTGCATAATAGGATTTTCTCGTACCTCCGAAAGAATCCATCGTCATCAGAATTTCGTACCGTGCTTCGCGTTTCACGCTCCGAAGCTTATTCGCCGGATAACACGGATGAGACTTTTGTATTTTGTCATCGAATGCGCGCGCGCTCGTCGGCCAAACACGAACGAAAACTTTGACATCGAGAATCTCGCTCGAATCGTACGAACGCGCGTCGAGGGAAAAAGTACGAAGAGAGGGGATTGGGGAAAACGTTTGAAGAAAAAAAAAATTCGGGCAGGTATTTATCCGGCTGAGAATATAGCTGGTTGTGAATCTCCGAAAATGGAAGCAGGCGTGTCGCGTCAACGAGACAAGGCCGTTTCGTACAGTGAGAATTAAAGATATTTCCGACGTTTTCCTGGATACGAATCGACGTACAGCAGTTCGCGAGGCGCACATTATCAAACCGAGTGGCGTACGCAGCGTCGTTGACTTGAATTTCGGTTGGATATCAACGACGATATTGGCACGCGCAGCGGAGACAACGGTGCTAATTTTCTACGTGGCGAACGCGGCTTTCGCGCGGTGATAACGGCACGCGTTACAACAATTTCGCGGGGGCGTAGATGTGAAGTGCAGACTAGCATACAGACGAAGTTGGGACGGCAGAAGGTCAAGATTAAATGTAAATATTCGTTCGGTCTGGCAGGATAATTGGAATTGCTCGCATTCCCGTGCGTCAGACGCGATAAGAATTGCGAAATCGACGCGAACGAGTCTTCCTCCGAACGAGTTCAAAGATCGATCACGATCCTTCCTCGTCGTACTCGATAAAACTCGTAGCGATCGAATCGAGTCTGTTCCACAGTTTTTCCAAACGCTCGTACCCTCTTCGAGATTAGATGGGTTCAAAATCGCCCCACCTTTCGTGTGGTGACTTTGCGTGCATGCTGGAATATACAACGCGAAAAATTGAAGCTACTCATAGTCATACAGTTTGATATTTCATTTAAATATTTTCATTTCACTTTCAACACAATTTTTTTTACCAAATTACGAGCCTGTAAATTTATTATTTGCTGCTTGTATGAAGTTCTCGGCCCTTTTGATTCATTGTCACGGTGCTGTAGAGGAGAACATTGCCGTGCGAAGATGACATTGAAGACATTATAGAAGTGTTATTATTTTTTTGCCTCATTTGGAGTCATGATTTTATGTTGAATAATCGAATTGAACGTTTATTTAGATTTTCTTGTAATGACAAAACGTACGAGAAGCGAGCTGGGAAAAATTCAAATTCATCGGTGAACTCGCGTCGCGATTTTGACTCTCGTGTACGCGATCGACCAGGAAAGTATTTTATGATAACTATTTCCGTTGGAAATGTGTCGGTGCAATGGAGTCGAACGCTTCGCATTTGTTTACCGTGGTCGATTGTACGTGGACGTTGTACGTATCGGCGGTCATGTATGCATGGTAGTTCTACGGAGCACCGCGGAAAGTTATCGGAAGCATATGGGTGCCATGAATATTCAAAAGGAAACGTGGAACGAAGCTCGTATATGCGACGAAAATGCCCAGAGCGTTGCGAGATTGGCCCTGCCGCGGCGTAGCTACGGGTGAACTGTGCGTCGATGGTTCGGGTCGTAAATGAAGTCTTTGAGAGGTGAAACCCGCGGAGGATGATGAAATGACCCAGGGTCGGCCTACGGAGGTAGTAACCCCTGTCGGGACTTCTTCGATCCGCGAACGACGAGAACACGCCGACACCCGCGCAAGAATGAAAACTCCGCGCGAGAGCGAAGTTTCCGATGAAATTACCAAACGAGATAAAAATTGTGACGTCAAAGGACGAGGGATGAAAATAACGAACGGCGAGCGGAGTGAAATGAATCATCGTCAAACGGCGACTTGCTTCAACGCGACGTGACGGCCTCCGCCGAATGAGCGAAAAATAGCATTTCCAGGGGATGTATTAAAATCGCGTATATTCTCTTTCGTTCGACGTCGACCATCCGTCATTTCCGAGACAAATCTCTGTATACGTGATATAAATTCACGACGGTAGGTATATAAATGCACGCGCTCGTTGTTTCCAAATTGTATAAATGTCAACGCTGATAAAAAATAGCCCTCGACTCGTCGGCTCCGCTAATTTGTCGAGAATTTACCCGGAAATATCGATAATCCAGACCAGAGTGTTCCGAAGAGAACGGACTTTTTATCCGTTTATTGGATCTCCCGGCTGAAAAACGTACAACCTCCTCCCTTCGATATGCTCCGACGCTTCTATTCGCGTCATCGACACGGAACCTCGGAATTCTCCGCTCGTTCGCCTACAAGTATTTTCGTGAGTCAAGAACAATCGAAATTCGATCTTCTTCGCGAGGCTCTAGCGAAGCATGCTGACGAGCTCGTCTTGAACTGCAAGCTTCGACTCGTAAGAAGCTTAATGAACGAGACTTCGTAGTTCGATCAATTTATCGAGTCAAACGGCACAACATCGAATATAAACCGATGTGAGTAGTATGTAAGAGGATCTCAGAATAGTCGAGCCTCTTAAAAATATCTCGGCCACCAGGAAAAATATTCCTAGTGTTCTCGAGTGATAGCAAAACCGATCATGCCGAACTGCAAGCTCGTAAAATGCATTTCACGGTGTATATTTCGTAAATCGAGCGGCCACAATTATTCCTCGCTCACGAGCCTCGGCGAACGACGGCGTTAATTCGGTTTCCGCGAAATTATTCGTTTCTCGCGAGGAACAGAAACTTTTTCTGAGTGCCGGATGAGAGGTAATTTTTTTTCAATTTCGCCGGTCGTTGGTAAGATGTTGCTTATGGTTGAGAATCAGGTTTCCGGTGACAGCCGAAACGTAAGGAGCAACGGTAATGTTTGATCCCATCTCGCGGCTATAACTCGATCCTGGCTCGTTTGACAGGACCATCAAACTTGGATGAATCTTCGAAAATCCTCTCGCAGTCCCTTCCTGCGTAATCGAACCAGGTAATTCCCATCGTTTCGTCCGGTATATCGAACGCGTTACTACGCGACGGACGCTCAAGTCGTCTCGCGAGAGAACACCGATGGATATTGTAGAGCCGTAGCTTAAATTACGCGAAATTGCTTCACCGCAGTGTATTCCACGCACGCCTCTACACTTAGAGTATAGCGGTACTAACCCGTAGCAGGGGATGAGGGGGCGAGAGGACTACTACTACTACTCCATACGCGAGGTCAATACTTCCGCGACGATCCACCCGTACGAGTCCCTCGCGACGCGACCGTCGGCAAACTTATTCCGACATTCGACCTTTGAATGTTAATGGCTAATTTATAAAATGGCCGCAGCGTCACCTATTTTCCAAACGTTCTTAGATTACGCGAACGAAAACCGGAACTTACACGATTCCTTCGACCCACGATGGTCCCTCCTTCTGATCTCACGACATCGCCGCGTTGGCTTCCTCCACGAATAATAACAACATCCTTCCACCTTTGGTAGATTTTTTTCTGACACCAATCGCATCTACTTCGATGACCCACGTGGCCACGAAGCGTACCTAATTCGGATGTCGACTCATTCGACAGGACCGGGGAAAAATCTCCGCTCCCATCGTCGCGATCAGTTCCCTGTTCCTCGACATTTCTCTTCTCTGTTCGAGCTGCGAGTATAAGAGGAATAACTTGTTGGCCTACAATTCCGAGTATTCGCTAAAAACCGCCAGTTGATGAGAGAGCGTGAAGATATAAACGAATTGATCGCTGGGTGCTGGGTTATGAATCGACTCGACCCGAAGTAGAAGCGAAATACCCGAGTGAAGGGTAAAATTTATTATTTTCCAAGGCCACGAAGCAGTCGCAATCGGTATATTACATCCTCGTGACATTTCAGTTTCCGGAGACGTATTCGTTGATCGAAATTCCATCGTAGGTACAAGCGGGGCGTGTTATCGAGGAGGACGAGGAGATTCGATGGAAATTAACTTATAACCGTTCTTCGAGTCTTTCCGTCGTATTACTTTGCCAAGGGATTCATTTAACTCCGGTACATTGCAACGCGACAGAATTAACGCGGCCTCTTTCTACGAAGAAGCTTGAAAGGAACTCGGAATGTGAAAACGTCGGGCACGACCTGGTAGAGGTTGCTGCTGCGATGGAGCGGGAAAAAGACTCGGAGATCCATCATCTCGCTCCGTGCAACGGAGATGATTCTTCGTATAATTTCTTCTCAATGGTTCATCTCGCGAATCGACTCGTAAAATATCATCGCACCCTCGTCGACAACTTGTTTTTGCCATCCGAGATCCTCGGCCGGCATTTCCATTCGAGGAGAAAGCAGCGTGAAGATATCGGAACTTTTCGCCTCGTCGAGTCGAGTGCTAACAAGAAGAGGATAAACTGATTCTCCGTGACCTTGGAATAATTCTGAGCCGTTACACGCGTTTTCCGGATAAAAACCAGCGGGGAATTTATTCGCCGTAACAACGTAGTCGTCGGAATGTTGAGCCCGATGAAAATGAAACGGCAGCCGATAGGAAATTGGTAAGTCTACGTCGATATCGAGGCAGATGATTAGGAGGACGAATCGTAACGCGGGTTGGCGGGGGAAATAGATGCGGGCTGATCGAGCGCCGAGCGAAGGGGCTAATACCGCGGTGTTAGCGTCAGTCAACTTGAGTTACGGGTATCGCGAAACGCTACACCCCATTTATCGTAAATTATGACAAATTACGCTCCGTCTAAATCTGATAATAATAAATATAATACGATGTAGCCGCGTGCCGTCGTCTGCGTATCGTGCTCGTCGTTGCCAACCGACGCGATTGACCGAGAGATATCCATCACTTTTTACGAAAATCTACCCCTTTGCAATCCCACGAGCGCGTGAAAATTGCGGACAACGAAAATCCACCCTCCCGCGCCTGAACGATTGTTATATCTCACAATTTCGTTCCTTTTCCCTTACATCGTCCGGAAAAAAAAATCACCGAGTGGTCCATTTCTCACGGCTCACCTCGATTTTTTTCAGCAAATTTTCCACCACCGTCGCAGTTGTACGATTCGTTTGTAGGGTGAAACGTTCCAAATGAACGCGACGACTGGGATCGTCGGTAGTTTGTCGTGTCGTAATTGAGATGTATTCGTCAGTCGGTGAGGTTTTTTCGCGTAGGTGGCACGATTAGTTCGTAAGTTTGTCGTTGACGTCGAAGAAAACGAGCACCGAGTCTTTCGCGGTCGGTTGACAAATTGTTTCTGATCTCGTGCGAAGCGACGACGCGATAAATCTCGCCAGATTTCAACCGAGCAAAATATGAAAATTTATCGGGCTGACGTTCGCCGTGTGATTCGCGAGTCTTGTGTACGGGTCGGAGATCGTATCGTCATAAAATTTATAGTATAACGCGACAAACTATGGTATTATACGCGAAATGATGGGGAGCTGTAATTCCGCGGGGTAAAATTTGTCCAATTTCAAGAATTAACGACCATCGCAATTGGCGTTCGCCAACCGAGTACATCTGCATTATGTGGTGTTTGCTTTGGGATTACCCCACTAAAGTACGAGTCGGGCAGTTCGTGTGTTTGCGATTTGCCCAGTTCCGCTGTTTGTTCCGCAGCCGCGGCGAATCGTGTACCACGCGAACGATTATGCTAAGTTATCGCGCGCAGTTTATGCCACGCGATTGTATTCCATTTGTTTCTCGGGCCTTGGTCAGCAGACTGGTGTCCTCCCGAGGCACGATCATCTTTCTTGCCACCCAACTCGTCCGATTTCCAAAGTTTTCCGCCCACTTTATCACGGAGAGTGATCCGAAATGGGTCCAAGGTAAGTTTCGGCGAAATTTCTCGAATTGACCGAGAAAATAATCGGTTGACCTTGAAATGCGGCTGCGGATAACGCGGTCAGTCTGTCGCGAATCGTGGCGTCGATCGAGAAAAAGCCTCGAAGCAGGTTCAGTCTCGTGGAAATGAATTCCGATCGACTTCGGAGGGCGCGAGCAGTTTCTCTGCGGAATGCCAAGTGTCGCTGACATCGTCAACAGAGGGCGAGAAATCTCTCGAGTAAAATTCGAATGACAATTCGCGACAACTTCGAACGCTCCTCACATCCTGATCCGTTTTTTCTCCCATTTCCGCGACTGTTTCCACCCGCGATCCATCTCAACGTCGTATAGTGCGCGTCAGATTCGCACCTACACGTACAGGATGCGCGAAACGTCTGGAAACGGTCAAATATCTCAAAAATGAAACGTTTTTGAGACAAATGTTTCAAAGCAAAGATGTAGGGTTTCAAAAGCTCTATTCAATCGTCATATCCGTTTGACCTTTCGTAGTAGCGTCATGGTAACGTCATAGCCAACATGATTTTTTTATCAGAACACTCAATTTTTATGACACAGTATTAGAGATGGCAGCGAGACGTTTTCAGAACACTACTCGAGAACCTATTTTTATTGAAAATCGCCTGATTTACGAGCTTTAGAACTTACGGTGGCCCCAGCATTAGTATTATCCAAGGTCCGACCGTGTAACCCCCGCGCGATGCATCTTGGATAATACTAATGCTGGCGGCACCGTAAGTTCTAAAGCTCGTAACTCAGGCAATTCTTAACAAAAATAGGTTCTTAAGTAGTGTTTTGCAAAACTTCTCGCTGCCACCTTTGAAACTGATTGTGAGTTGTAAAAAATGGGGTGTTCCGATCGAAAAATTGGTGTTGGTTTTGACCCCGCCTTGATGTCTCTACCCAAGATCAAATGGATACGATAATTGAATAGAACTTTCAAAACCCTACAATTTTGGTTCGAAACATTTTTCGCAGAAACGTTTTGGTTTCAAGATATTCGACCGTTCCCAGACTTTTCTCACACCCTGCATATACGACGGACACGTATGCACGCATACATGTATAATATACACGTATGTAATATATACTCTGTATATACTCTGTATATACTCTGTATATACGCGTGCACAGCTACACTGATATCAAGCAATGTATGGCAGAAGAAAGGGCGCAGTCACGTGCGAAACGAGGCGAGATAATTAACAGGTCGGATTCTCTGACGTTGCGAAACAGGAAATTCTCACTGACACTTGGTTGAGCCCTCGCACGTCAATTCGTGATTATTTCCTCGAGTTCGTCGGTAACCGGTGGTCGGGTCGGGCCAGATTTCGTACTCCGATTCACGTAGCGTCGGATAAAGCAGAAATATTACACAGTTAACTACGTCACCGCGATGTAACGCGACACGTGGAGCTCGTATAGAAAATACCAAATAGATGTTTCTAATACAGCAGTGACATTACGCGAATATTGTCTCGAACAGGCGACTCGCCGTCGACACATCTCGCCTCAACGTTCGACACTTATTTCGTAGTCGATTCGACCGAGTAAGAAAATTCATCTTATGATTTTTTCAGTCATTCGATGTGTCGCCAGAGATCTGTGATTACTGCGACGTGTATAATGATCGCGTTGCGAAACGAATTGATTTCAATACTATTTTGCCGCGTGTCAAATGGTGTATCGTACACTCTGTACGTCGAATACGATGAGAATTGTTTTCTGCGACAGAATGATTATACGCCCACCATACAACGTACCAGATTTGCGACATACGTTCGCGACACTTTTGTCAGCTCGCCTCGCGGTTGGAAAAATTGGAATTTCCGCAATTTTTAATGGCATCATAAGATACGTCCATTCCGTCAGCTTCGGTAAATCCGACTTTTCTCGGCTCGAACAAGCTGCAAGAATCTCATCGTTACGAGTCTTACCACTTCTTTCTAGTCTAGTTTCCCTTGTTACTTTCTCGAGCGAAAAAAAGAAATTCCACGAGAAGCCGCGATTATTGCTAGCTGAAATCCGGTGACCGAAAGAACTCGAGGGAGGAACGACTCTGTCTCGGCAAATCGTGAAAATTGAAACAACTCCACCGTACCGCCAAGGAACTCTCGAGCTTCGCAATTCTCGAAAGCATTTCTCCGACTTAATTCATGACCCGCGACCTTACGTACCATGTACACGCGTCACGTACGTAGCTCGTATCCCGTTCGACGTCGCCAATTCTGCCAACAGCTCTGCCCTATGTATACCGCGCTAAAGAAAACCGTGATGAAAGCACGACAGGGAATCCGACGTAACGAAGAATCGATGCAAAATTTGAATAATGCGATTGCCGAGCTACACAGCACTACTTCTAGCCGAGTCAATTTCTTCAGCTCTCGAAGAAAATAAAATCGTGCGAGGCTGTCTCGCTGGAGGGAGGCCAAAAAACTCGAAACTCAATGCCACGGTGTTATACAACCTCGAAAATGGGGACAGAATTCCAAGGTTTGACGTAACTCGAAGTCGAAAAACTCCCCTGAGCGACGGACTTTTCTCGCGAGGTCGGTCGTCGATAAGCACTACGATTTTCGACCACTGCGCGCACCCAGAGATTACGAAGTAATCGATTAACGCGACGATTCCGATGGAAATCGATCGGAAAGTTTTGTGACGTATTAAGCTGCCAGAGCTGGAAAAAGGTGAAGGAATACGCGCGCCGGTAAATCGAGACGTCATTCGGCTCGGCTATCCTTTTTGAGAATTTCATCCCGAGGAAATGAGATTCGCGAAATATCTCGTTTGATGGTATCTCATATCCGCGATCCGATCTTGTTTCCTTTCAAACAAATCGTCGTCAACTTTTATTCGATGATCCATTTCTCTTCCTTGCCCCAAAAATGGCTCGTTCCAACGATCCTGACCTTCTCAAAAATGATGATCTCCGATAGTTTCCGGGCAAAGGATACTTATACTTTCAGTTCCACCCGACCAAGCGTATAAAAAATCCGCACTGATATTGGGAAACTGGTAACGAAGCTGGATCTACATTTTCAGAATTGTTACACGGCAGGTTACTTAGCAGTAAATGTTTCAACTTCGATGTCTGATTTGTTATCGCTGATTATTATTCCACGTTTTGTTCTCAAGGTGCGCGAACGAACGAACGTCGCAAAACCGATGAACGGTGAGAACAGTTTGAAATATTCATCGCGAATCCCGTCTCGGGAGTTGTACATTTCGCGAGTCTGTCTTTCGGACACGTTCGGATTCCCATGAATACAATTATGCGGAATGATGAAAAAAAATTGGCTCTCCGATCTCGAGCCGAAATTTACATTTGCGTCGCGGAATTCCCTCGAATCTCTTCATCACCGTACCACGAGTACAAATTCTCGACTTTCCCGAAACCATTGGGACTCTGATAAAAATGAAAGGCTTCGTCTCTCTGAAATCACCGGTCAGAGCTGTTTTCGTCGATCGCTAGCGGAGAATTCACATCCGTCATTTTTGTACACCCGACGTTGGAATAATTACGTTTCGATCGTCACGCAAGCAAGTTTGTACGTACGACTCGCTCGTTTCAATGGAATCAGATTGCTGAACCTGACATCGTGAACTTTGATAGTTGCGTAATCTCTAAGGGTCTTACGCCATAGCGCAATATACTCAGAACGACTAATTGCACCGGTCCAACTGAACTATCGATTGTCAATATTCCACGGGGAACTAGAAGCGAGTTTCCAGACAGCGAGGCCGGCTAATAGCGACGTTGGTATTTTGATAAAGCTCTGGCGTATTCCATATGCGAAAAGATTCGCCAGTCGCGTGAAAAGGACTGAAAGACGATGCTTTATCGCGCACAAAAGCGACGGTTGGCCTGCAACTCCGCTAATTTCGAGCACAAAACCCTGTGAATTGAACCTGGAGAATCAATACGGGATATGAAGCTTTTCGATCCACATTAACGCAGACACTAGGTGCAAAAATGAGCTACTGAAAGTACCGCGCAGCACGTCTAAGTTAGAATCGAATTCAGGCGGGTAACGACTCTGGTGAACGACGACCTTTCACATCGTAGCAACAAAAGTTGAATTAAAAGAAAACAACCACAAAAAACCTTCCATGCGAGGCATCTGAAAAGTCTGATCCTCTGAGTCTGAGTTTGCGCATAGAAACACGATTCTGGTGCCGGATCGATGAAACTTATTCCAGAAATATGCAACCCAATGAATATTAACGCGATCGATGGTCAGTCGTGCGAGGACACGGAAAAGATAAGTTTTGGAAAATATATCTAATTGGAAAATTAGATTAAATTACTGTGAAATGTTTAGAAAATAAGTTTATACTTCCAAATTTCAGATTTGACGTAAAATACATCGAATTCCTCTTGAAAGTTACGATCATTCTACTTGTTACGCGGGCCGGACTATCAAATGCCACGGGGAAACAAGGTTGGAACGAGCGAAATTCCGAGAAACTGAGAAGTTGGGAATAAAAGTACCCGGTTCGAATATACGCTGTCAATTATTTTCCATCGCTGTCAATAATTTCGAGAACTTTTGTATTTTTTATCATGAAATTCAAGCAGCCACGGAGTCGTGTCAATTTTAACGAGGTTCGTTAGCGATGCACTGTTCACGCTTCAGCGGCTCTCCTAAACAAGCTTTAGAGATTCTATAGGCAATGACAGTATGATCGGATTCCCCGTCCCGAACGATACCGAATGTTTTGCATAGATATACTCTGCGCGCGTTATCCCGAAATCCGCAAACGATGGAAATTGAGGAATTTAATTGGATCAATTGCTGGATCTATCACAACAAATTTCAGAAAAGTTGAAAACTCGAAATTACCCCGTTTTTCAAATTCACCATAATCACCCTGCATCGCGATATCATTTCGAATGCGAGGCATAAATTGCAACTTCTTCTATGATTCGTAAGTAGGTACGTGAGAGAAAAAAAAATGGAAAGAGAAGCAAAGTAGGACTTAATGAGTGGACAGAAAGTTCGTGTCCATTTTTTTCACGTAGCTGGACGATAAAGCTAGAATTTCTGTAATTAAACGTGACAGATAATTGATTTCGCGTGTCGCAGCCGCATGATCATTCGTCAATCCGCAGCGTCGCGTCCACCTGATATTCCGATGGGCGACTGAAACGCAACTTATTGACCCGTTACCCTGTTACGACATCTGATTAAACTTTTGTTTCACGCGGTCGAGAGCCTGGATTGAATTGATAATCGGGCAACATTACGAAGTTGACTAAGTGAGAATTGATCGAAATTCGAAGAGCAAAGAACACGAATCAGAAATTGACGGTGGCTCGTCGATGCGTATCAAAGTGGACTATTTGTGGATGGGAAACACAAACTACATCTTCGATATAACGCCGATTCTCGACGTGGAAGCGTGTCGGCTGATTGCAGTGAAAATTCCAGCCGGACCTGTCGTTTCTCTATGCCACGGATGACATCGTCGAACCGAACTCGCGACGAAATGTCTGTGATTTCTCGGTACATCCTCGTCACCGGCGCATGTTTCGCGGCACTTCAAAGCAGTACGAGAAGCACGAATGACACGTAACCGCGAACAGACATATGACGCCAATTAGTACGTACCAATTAATCTTTGCTGCGAGCTGCAGGCCACAACTAGACTCGGCATGTCCGTACAACATTTATTCTCGCGCTTACCCCTTCAGTACTCGCGTCTTTTACACGCCCTATCCTAACGCACAGTGGCTCGGGTCACAACGACCCACGCTCGTACCAAAGATTTTCGAAAATCTTTTCGTCGAAAACGATGCTACAAAAAGAATGTCAGAGGTGAAGTTCCATCCTCTGGCCTATTTTCCCGACGAAAATTCCTCGCCGGTTCGTCGTAATTGTTGTGCTTTTTTGGGGCGCTATTTTGGGAAGATCCAGAATTAGGCGCGAGATTATAGCGATCGCGCGACGCATACGAGCGATGAAATGATGTTGATATCATCGAGGCACATACTCCCACGTGATCCCTCGAACGACCTCTCTCCACACTCGTGTATAGCGATACCGGGGGACCGTGGTGCCTGATACCTCCTGCCACTACCACGCCTCGATGCTACACCGAATATACGAACTAGTCGAGGAACTTGTAACGATAAATAGATGACGAGGGTGACAGGGCGACGATATCGCTAATGTATCCTTCTCCTGTGGGCTGCGTCCGTGTGTACGTCGACCACAAAACCTCCGCGGATCCACGCACCGACGTCGGATCTTGCTGTCGGATTGCGCTTACCACGATGTGCCTGCGAAAGCCTATCGAATGTGCCGCGTATCACGCCTCGCGAATAATCGTTCTAGTCGATGCGACGTATGATAGTAGAGGTGCGAGGTAACGTCGCCTAGGCCCGATACATAACTCGATTCGCGAAACGTACGTGGCATTCCATACCAAATCGACAAACATTCGCGTCCGACCCGATCAACGAATTGCCCTCGCATCCCATCAATCTCAAACGAGCTTCGAACATTTTCCCACAATTTCATCGTCCAGCGATTATAGAATTTTGTAACGGGGATCAAAAATCCCGGCTTCCAGCACGGAATAAAATTATCTCGAAGCGATCTGAATTTTTACCAGACGAATCGTTGTGTCTCTTTTCGCCAAAGTTCGAAAAAAAATGTAATCTACAACTGCAATTAGTAGAAGATTAGACTAGAAATGAAGCTATTTCTCTGAAAATTGTCTCGATGCTCTGGAAAACTGTTTCGCGGTACATTCGTTGCAACGAAAATGATTTCTGATTTGTTTTTCGCATGGTAGAAGATGCAAACTTCCTGCATGTAATGAGATTGTGACGAGTAGAATATATCGACTAGCTTCGTAAAACAAACCGTATTGTTTTGGAGCGAGGTGAAAATAACGAAGGAAATTTGTGGTGAGAACGTTTCGTTTCGAATTCCCCATATACGAGAATAGAGGATGTACCGCACGCGTTCGGCGGCTGCTATTAGTGGTTTAGGAGGTCGCCTAAAACGGTTACCACTAAAAGCTACGTCGCGGCTGTAACCTAATTTGGAGAATCTCACCGAAAGCAGGTCGAGATACGCGTGTTGCGCGGAGGCCGCGTAAAGATTGCGAGAAAATTTTGCAAACAAGATCGGCCACGCGCGATAACGACTATCATTATTTATCGCCCGCCCAGAATCGCGGAAGGGAAGCTTCTTCGACGCAAAGGGCCGATATCGTCGATTCTTCTCCGGCTAAAATTCCTCCGACAGCGCGCGAGATGACGAAGTTTTCGTGAAAATCGCGAAATAATCAGTCTCCAGCGGTAATTCGACGGCGTCGACGGGTCACGCGGAAGAAGACGCGGCAGCAATCAATTTCCATCGTCGTTTCTTCCCGGTAGATTTTCAGAGATAATACCGGAGCGGATAACCACGGTGCACGATCGAGTCGTCTCGGCTTACCTTCAATTTGTTGTAATTGCGATGAGGCGAAATAACGCGAAAGGAAACACTCGGCCGGGATTCATCGCGCGTCGTTAGTTTCGAGCTTCTCGTTCGAGCATCGAAAGCTCGGAATACTCGAGCCGCGAACTACAACACCTCTCGCTCGTTGCTTGACTTCGTCGAATATCTCGCCTCTTGAAAATCGTCGCGAATCCATTCGAGCCGATGCGATGAGAGAAATAATAATAATAATAGCCGCGGCAATGATAACGATAACGATAATAATCGCGATGTAATATCGATCGTAAGAGCAACGGCAACAACGTTGTATCCTGAAGCTTTCGCGATGCGGGTGCGGGGTCAAGTTTGGGGAAGTACGTCGAAGCACGCCGGCGATAAAGAAACGGGAATTTCAATTTTAACTCGAGATGCGAAAAAAGTTGGTCCGCCACGAAAATAATAGGTTTGGTATTCGCTTAACCGCGCCTCTTGTTCTCCCGTATCAAGAATATGATGAAAAGACTTTTCCTCCGTTGAAATTAATTGGAAAAGTTTATTCCATTTTATTGGGTCGAGGGTCACGAGCCGTCGAGCCACTTATCAGCAACCGTCATCGCCAATTTCAATAAAAACAAATCGACGACGGCTGCGGCTGTGACTGTGGAAGAATAGGTAGGTCGAGGACGTTTCTCGATGAGCCGAGGAAAAAGATGAGTGGTGGAACGACGCGGCGAGGGGAGGAAGACCGTTCAATGCTCAATTTCACCGTAAGCCCGTGACGAAGAAGTATCGCGCGTCCCACTTACATTCCGCGACGAGGCGACGCGACGTTGAGCCCAGCAGGCCCTGATGAGAGCTTTCCGCGACATCGGTGCTGCAGTCCCGGCTCTTTGAGGCCAGAAACGTTTATCAACCCCCTCAACCCCGGGCGATTATCGAGATTTGTACTCCTGCAGCTGCATCCTCTCTTCTTCTATCGCGGAAAGCACCGAGACCTTGAAACTATCACGAGCTTCCAGTTCGCCGACGTCCAAAGACCTTGGCGAATCTCCTACGCATCCGAGTATCGATTCGCGTCTCTTCCTTTCCCCTCGCGCGACAACGAGCGCACATCCCGTCGATGGAACCTCTCGAAATCGCCGTTAACGCTTCATGAACCGACTTTTTACTCCTTATTGCCCACCGCGCGACGAAATACGATTATCAAGAAGATTGAGTCGGGATGGTGCCAACCAACACATTTAGAAATTTTTCGTATCGAATGAGTAAAAACGGCAATAAAACTAACGATGTTACATTACTATTGCAATGAACTTATTACTGTAAAATTTTTCGTGTCATAAATTGTTTGATTCGTATCATTAAATGATTTTAAATGGATACATTAACCGTTGGATTAAAATTTGCCTAAAGCTGCCTAATGAAATTTGAAAATTTTGGGTAATAATTTCCAACGAAAATTGAAATGAAAAAAAATTCTTTTCATTTGTTATAACAAAAAATGTACCATTTTCGTATGAAATTGAAGCGTTCTCCATAAGACTACACGTATTGTAAATTTCACTTTATATTCAAATAAGCTTCCTAACTATCTTCAATTTCGCATAGAAAATTTCTAAACTCATTATTCGATCGAAATAAAGGTATACAAAATACAACGTTGGTAAATTTTTGTTTTATTTTTTCGCTTTTTTTGTTTGACACCAAGCAGAATTATTACCCTACATCGTGTCACTTGTTCAACATTTATTCGGGATTCTCATATCGTGGAGAATCTAAGTCAACTTTTCATGCCTCAAATTTCCGGTTTACTTATGTCAAGTGGAAATATACAAACTCGTAAACGGTTTACAGTGGCCAATCGGTCCTGCTACCTAGATTAATTATTCGCGTGAAAGTTTTCACACGGCAAACACTCAGTTTCGTAGACATGCGTGTAGCATTTTTGATCCAGTTTGTATTGTTAATCGTAGTTCGAGATTGCCTCGGGTGGCTCGCGGCGTCCAGTATGGTCTGAAGCAATCTGTAACGGTGAACCACCAAACTGCGAAACTTCGGCTTGCATCCGAGGTCGTTTATTAGAATGGATGTCAGTTTCGTGTACGGAGTTTGGGATCTATTAGCGCTGAAAGATCAAACTATGGACATCGATTCGAGAGCAATTATTATTTTCTCCCCCGAGGTGTGAAACACTTGTAACTGCTATTGAAAAGCAGTTTCATCCCATTCGCTCGCACGAGGCGTATTTTTCCTCTCTTTCTCTCTTTCCAGTGTCGAGAATTCGCTACGATAGTCGAGTACAATAAATCCTTATTCCAATTCTTTCTGATTATATTCGTTCTCTCGCGTGCACATCGGACGAGAGACGAATAACGGCGCGCTCCAAATTGGTTTTGTGAATTATTCGTATAATTCAGAAAGCTGGATAGAGATTAAATTGGGTCGGGCAAGTCTTGAAATTACACCGAGGCCGCCGCGGTATGATCGACCTTGAAAGTATGAAATTTTGTTTCAGAAATCCCAACGCGAACGAGCATCACGGCAGAGGGGAGAAAGGATCTGCGGCTAACAAGGAAAGAAGCAAGTATCGCAGCTTAATCTGGGACCAATACGACCCTGTCCATCAGAAATACTTGGAGATCGGTGAGTCTAACATCATTTTCAAGGTCCCCCAAAGTGACCCTGTTTTACTTTCCCGATGTCTCCAAGATCGATTTAATCGAACGAATCGGTGCCTTTCGATGCTTGCGATCGTATCAGCGTCATATTTCTTACGTCGTGAGTGACAGTCCGAGAGGTGTGGGCGAGACTCGCGAAATTCTCGCGCAAATTAGGCCATTTCACCTTGGCAAATTCGGCAAATGTCAAGTTCAAGGTCGGATATTTGACAGTGATTGATATCGTTCATCGAACTAGAAATTTCATCGCATACCCGTCACCTCCCTTCGGTATTCACCTCCGAGGTATTTTAATTCCAAGGATCGTCCCGCTGAAGATGCCGAAGTAGATCGCTTAGGTCGTTTAACTGATTGCGTGACGAAAGGGGTAAGCTTTTCAGCGCTTGTTCCGTCGCACCGTAACGACTTGATGAAATAATGATTTGCGTCATTGGAAATTCGGATTGGCGTGCCCAAAGTGAACTTTCCAAAGCAAACAAGCCGAGGAAACCTCATTTCACGGACGGAATACTTCGACTTGCCTTTTCGCTCCACTTCGCATCTCATCCACGCCTCTACGCTCCTTGCACCTCGTCCACCGTCCCTCCTCTCAGTTTTCCCCCACAAATTGCGCGTCGGATATCCTTCGCGAGAAAATTACAAGCAATCAAATGCGATTCGCGAACAGAGATGTGAAAAATTGCGATGTTACCAAATCATTAACAACAGTACACAGATTTTTCTATTTTCGAGTTTAAATTAATCATCGGAGCAACCAAATGGATTTCCATTGAATTTACTTAGGTGGGATTGATTCTGGCAGCAGCACTGGTGCTCCGAGTCGCTTGCCAGAATAACCGTGGTCACTTCTCGTTATTAGTGTTATTTAAACGCGTTGTTTGTTTAAAATAGCTGTTGTACCGAGATATTAAACGAATATCTTAAAATCGTTTTTTGCCACTTATTAGGTCCAAAATAATCAACAACTAAATCTCATTTCTTAATGAATTAGTTTTGTTTGTTTTTTATCCCATAAAAAAATGTTTGTTGTTTTGTTTTTCAAAAAAATTAGCTCAGCTCTCATAAATTATTGCTTTACTATCTCTCTCTCTCTGTTATAAGTAGGCCTCTTTTTTCGACATTTCTTCGGTATTGACCAATTTTTTTCCACGAAAGTCAAAATTTGTCAGGTGAGTTGCGTTCGGCCCGCGTACCGAAATCGAAAGTAGAGAAGGAAAATGAAAAACGCAGTCTTGGAAAGAACGAAAACGAGCCATTGGGCTGCTCGCGTGAAACGCGCGACACCCTTCGAAATTTGCTTCTGCCGAATCGTGCGGCGAACAAATTAATTTACCGCATAAGCCCTCGCTTCGCTGGTGGTTTCACCGCGGCACCTTCTCTTCGTTAACGCCGTGATTTCTCTGTTTTCCCACGACAATTCTCGCGACTCCTTTCCGCTTTTTGAATTATTACGAGCGGCGCGTTTATAGCCTTTTGCCCGAACCCCGCCTAATATAAACGATTGTAACTGATTCTTACTTCGTTTTCATTGCCACGATCATACGTTTCCCATTAAGCTGACGATGAAACGAGAACGCTAATGCCTTTTCTCCGAATTGTTATCGCAATGATATCATCATTGAGAACGTCGCGGCCAAACAGCGGGCGGATCGATGGAAGGCGCGTAGAGGACTTTTCCGAGTTCTCGCGACGCGCCAACCAAACGGATGTGACGAGGCGACGGGGGAAAAAATAAATTAATCATATTCGAGGACATTTTTCCGGAACATTTTTCTGGCTTTGTTCGCGGAACCGAGCGGAAGTGGCCCCGCGGATAACACGGAGCGTATCAGTTTTTGTGATTTTTTATTCCGCGTGAGAAATGGAGTCGCGTAAAACGTTAGTCGCGAATGTCGGATCGGCCGAGAAATATGCTGACGATAATGAAAAGGGTAAAAATGTCCTCGACGATCATCGATCGACGAGGCTACCGTGATTCGTCAAAGGTGGTTACAGCGGCATCGAGGATATCGAGGAGAATAACATTGATTTATTACTCGTCCTATTGTCGCCACGTTTCGCGTCACGCCTACGGCGAGTTCGAGTGCCTCGCAAAGTTTCACTCCCTTTTTTTAATCGTCGCTCGTACAATTCGCAACCGGCTGGCTACTCGCGAAGTTTGGGGCTGCCTCGAGATTGTTAGTAAAGTTTTAACGAGCTAACGGGTCTTTAGTTCCGAAAAATGTGTGTTTAACGAAAATTAGCGTACCTTCTGGCCGCTTCGCGATGACGCGAGTCGAATGACATATTTCCGCGTTCACCGACCGAATTCCGTGCAGTCGAGTGGATTTCAAATATTTCCCACGTCGCAGGCTCTCTCGATTATTCGGAATCGGTTTTCCGTACGAAACAATGGAAGAAAAAAATACGATGCTCAATTTAAGCACTACGAACTTGAGACGCGACTCGTGTGGAAAAATCTCGTTTGGAGAACAGGGATGCCGAAATCAGAGAGAAACTGAAACGGAATACGCAAGCTTCGCGGTTCCCCGTGATTTCTTCGACGAATAAACTGCTCCCGTTACGCGGTATCATATCACGACGAATGATTGGTAAAAATCTTCGAGAGGATATTTATTCTTCTTGTTTACTGTTCGAACGGACGACTTCGACGGCATTTTTTCCGAGTTTTCCGTTAAACTTGAAACTCACCATTCAAAATCCAACAATTTCGTTAGGAAATTACGCGAAGTTGGACCACGATCAAAAATAGCATCGTAGTCCCAACTACAACTTCGGTAATAAAATTGAGCCTCAATTACGTCATTGACGAGGTTGATCTCCGATGAGCTCCGGATGTCGACTACTCAGGTTCAATTGCTGGTCGCATACCAAAGTTAAAAGGTTACTGCGATTGCAATTACTTAAAAATGAATACTGGAAAATAAACTGGCACCGGTTCTCGATTGATGAAAAGATGGGACACTCGAAGAGTACTTCGCCGATTTCGTTCGTTTTGTAACGCGTGACAGTTTCATCGGGAAATTCCATAACTCGATAGTCGTATTCGCGTTTCTGCTGCAACTGTTTCGAATGAGTATATATTTTAAAAGTATATTTTCAGAATTCATACATTTTTTTTACACCCGTATTTTCTATTTCTTTGTTGCATTTTGCATAAACAAACAAAAATTGTCTGAACAAATTATAACAAAATTAAAAAATTAAAAGAAAAAAACAAACTTATATCAATTGATTCTGGGGAAAAAATCGTGATAGGAACCTTACCACTATTTTTTTTATCCGAGGTCATTTTGCCAGTGTACAATGCACGAGTTTAGGCTATTCAACTTCGAATAAACTGTTGAATTCACAGGAAAGCCAAAAAAATTTAGTTTTTTTTTTTTTTTCTAACATAATTATCGATAGATTAGACAAAATTATTCAAATAATTTCTGACGATTTATGACAATTCTATGAGCGAAAACAGGAAAAAAGCAAGACTCTCGACCAGTACAATTACTAAGACGTATTAAAACCGACTGAATCGGAGATCGGCCACTGTGCGACGCCGAAGTGGCGTTACGTTTCAAAATTGTGTAAATCATTGTCTCGTATAGATGCGATGTCACGTTGTTTTCGTGCCGGAGTATATTTTACGGTATTCGAACGAGAAAAGCAGACGGAACCAGAAATGCATTAGCCGAACTGAATCCCAGAGATTTTCGCGAGGGTGTAGAGTACGCGTGAAATATTCACTCGAGTGTACTCGTATTTTCAACATTTCTGATCTCACGAGATACGAGATCGTCGCGGAGCGCGCCGCGCGAAGAGCGAAGAGCGCGACGACTCTCGCATTAGCGGGAATAAATTGTACGGCAATTCTACCACCTACTACCGCCTCGCAGACACGCGCGATGCTTGATTGAAACGGAGGTTGAGGAATCGTCGAAGAAATCCTTATCAAACGCCGCGACACACGCTTCGATGCTCGCTGAATTTCGGTGTTGGAGGATTTTTCGTCCCCCGATTTCCGAGTTCCAATCAAGATTGTAAGTACGTCGCAGTCACATCAACCCGGTTATTTCGAATGCGGGAATTGAATCTTCGGGCGTCGCGCCTTCTGCATTTCAATAGAATCAATTCTAACCTGAACTGCATCTAACAAACCATTAGCCGACGTACAGTCGCGCGAGGAGTCGATTTCAAAGGGATCCGAAGCAGATTGAATCGACTTCTGCACGCGATAAAAACAGCCCCCGTCTATGCAGCTACGTCGCATTCTCGATTTACGCTTCGCCGAGCAATTTTTTTCCGATACCGATCGCAATTTCAACCGTAGCTCGTCGACATCGCGCGTGAAGTTGCGCAAACTTTCTTTCCTTTTTCGTTGTTGTTTTTTTAGGAGACAAATAAGCGCCAAATGAATATCTATTTTCGAAGCGAAAATGTCTTGATAATATCCCTTCGTATCTTGATACAATTTACTTCGCGCAATTTACTTTCCATGGCTGCGATCGAATAACTATGAATACTGCGAGGATATCTTAAATTATAGCTTCTACGTGCTGTGAGAAAAAATACAATCGTAAAATTTTATTTTTCCGCATCGTAGTTCGGACTGTTTGTCTTAGCGTCCCTAGTCGAGCGCGTTTCAAAGCAACTTCAACGAAAGTTGTTCGTCCGGTAGCAACGATATTAAATTCCTCCCGCACACCGATTCGATTTTGCGCGTAAACGGGGGACTCTGATGCTTCTAAAGTATGGATTTATCGATTTCCCAACTCTTTTGCCCGCTAGGTAGCCGAAAGTTCAATTCATCTCTGCTCGAATGTGAGCGTGATCGATAATAATTTTGCGATCGAAATATTTCAGGAATTTTCTTTATTACCAGATACTAGCGTAATAGAAAAGCCGGAGAGGCGTTTCCTCGATGTATACTTCATTTCCGTGATATACGCTGGCATTTGACGCGGCGGGCGGATCGTTGTCGTATCTCATAACCGAGCGCGTCGGGACGTACGGGAAGTGCCGTCAAATAACGCGTGCGATACAAGGTACGGATAGACCGTAGCTCATACTCAGATTACTAATTCAACCACCACGGTTACGCGCACGCGCCTCTAATCCCGAAATTCGAAAGCTCGGAGTTCGTCGAGCGAACATCGCTCGTTTTCCATCAACGCGTAATTCGCCCGCGCACCTACTTCCAATGTATACGACCGAAATCTCGCGAAGATCGTCGGCGCGAAGCGCGAGGAAATTTGAAAAGTTAGTGGAAATGACGCGAGGGATGTAAAAAAATATATTGGCGAGAAGATTTTGTTGACCGGTCTTATATGAAAGGGCGAAATTCGATTTGTTCTCGCGTGCCCGCCATTTTTTATATTGCCACGCGGAACACCGTATATTCGATGTGTGCCATTGCGGATATTTTATTCGAGCTATCAAGCCTGAGATAGTGGGCGAACCTCGGGCGTTCGCGTAATACGTTGAACCCAAAGTTTGCATGAAACTGCCGAGGACTTGGCTCTCACCAAGATTAACCGCGCGGGAAACTTCGAACTGCGCGTAAAAAAAGATAGTAATAATAATAATAGGACTGCGAATGATGTCGATCACGTGAACGCGCGCCGCAGGTTCGGCGTTTAGTTTGTTTCTGCTCTTATTCCCTCGACTCGCGGCCTCTGATGAGAATTTGGAGCGTAATAGTAATCAGTGATCGATGACTATCAATCAGCTATCGCAATTGACTACAAACCCTGTAAATCTACTTGTACATTTTTCGGAAACGTCAGAATTCAGTTGGCACGGGAAAGCGATGGAACGGCAGAAAAGTCCTCACAACGTACGCACGTTAGGAGAATTTATTGTGGTCTACAGTTCGGAGCACGGAAATTTTCTGGCGGAAAAAAAGGAAATTTTCGGATATCACGCGTATTTGTTCGTAATTTGGTCAGAATTTAGCCTACTCGATCGAACAGAGTTTCCCTTTATTGTTCACTTCCGATGAATTTGAATCAACGTCAAAGCTGATCTAGCTGTTTATATGGTCGTGTATTCACACGTAATAGAATGTTTTTGCGACTGCGTTGAAAAATGAGCGGCAAACATACCGTGGGACCTGCAGTGAACGAACGTCGGAGCAGATCCTTGTATCGTGAAAGTTTCGCTCGCGAAAACTTGTATTATCGAGTACGCTGTTTCGCCATTGTGTACGTAGAGAGAAGTTTACGCGGCGTCCAAAAAAACGTTCACCTTGCTACATTTCGGTTTGATTTATGACGCGGGCGAGAAATTCAGGTAGTATCGTGGCAGCCAGGCCGATCAAGCGAACCCTTTGAGTCTAGCTAGCAATCGGTCGTCAATCGACATCAATATTTGACCACGTTTATAGGTGCATGGAGAAACCATTGCATGCAAATACCGATGAAAGGTAGCGGCACATGCGCGTGCGTGGCAGCTCGACCCTCTTTGACACGATGGGGATAGGGAATAGTCGAGAATAGGGAATTTTATAAAAATACATACCTACGTATCATAGAGTCAGCGCGATATTCTCATCACTTTCTTATTACCTCGATCGTGTTGGAGTTACGACAAAGAAAATATCAAATCGCGATCACCGGACGGATATTCCGGGCTTTGGACCAGAATCTATGGAACTCATGCCATTTTCTGAAAAAGGCCCACGAATATCAGAATAACACGAATCTGCCTGTTTGAAAATTTGCCCACGATCGTCATTTGTACATCGCGTAATTATAGACGCGTGTCCACGTTTTCAACGCTTCAAAAATGCTGTCGCTGCGGCAACGTCACTGCAATATCCTCCGCAGCCACGATCCAATTCATCTTGCGGGAACGCCGTTTTATTGCACGTTTCCCGTAATATCTCGTATAAGTCGCGGTTCTTGGTTCTAGAAAGAATACGAGCTACGATGAATCTTTTCCGTTTTTTTGTTTGTTTTTTTACCGTCGCGCAGGTCGACTCTTAGATGTAGATTAAATTACCGAATATTCGTTAAAATCTCTGCATTCGCATTCGAGAAGTGTTTTTACGTATTTGACGTAGCAAAACAAAGAACACTGCTCTTGGAAAAATAGTTTTTATCCTTTCTTCTGTGACGATACGTGATTGTGCATGTTATCATCGTGGGTTGGAAATTTCCACGAAATTCACCAGATCCGAATACGTAACTTGATATTTTTTTTCAATTTGTCTTGTCATCCTGCCGAATACTATTATACAATATTATATTGTAATCCGGCGAACACGTTCGTCGAAAATTAGGCCGCAGCTCTCCCAAATACAATATTTATTGCAATAGACTTGCTAAACTATTGCAATAATATCGACGGACGAGGAAAATTTTCGTACGCATTCGTCTCAAAATTCGGACGGAAAAAAACGAAACTTTTGACGAATGTACGGCGACGAGGGCATCGTTAAATGACTCGCGTGACCATGACGATGAATTCGAAGGAAGAACGGAGAACGAGATCCATATTACGTTCAATTTGTGTTGCCGACAACTGCTTCAACTGTTTAACTTGAAGCTTCATACTCGCGCACGCAAAGTTTCAGTAAGAGGATTCAAACGCGATGTACCTACCAAGGTTACGAATATCTCGTGAAAATTATCCACTCGTATACCTGTAACAATTCATCCACTGATTTCTCTCTGAGGTATCCCAGGCACGCCGTAAGAAATAATACGCGTCTCGTCGGAAAAAACCTCTTTCATCAACGTCTAAGAAATAATCGATGCACTTTCGCGAAATATCTCAAAAATACTGGAGAATAACGTTATTCTTTCTATTTGTCAATCTCTCCTTTTTCTCCAAGCCAAAACATCGTAATTCTTACATCGACCGATTAGAAAACATCAGAATGACTCGTGCGATTTTGTCACGCTACTGCTGTGAAGATCTTTTTTACATCATGCATTAGTTTGTTAGCCTACGATCACGAAAATCAAAGGTGAGATTTTTTTTCTCAGACCAGAGCTCGCATGGAGCTTGGAGTTACTTTGGTATGGACATCTGCCGATATTTATCACCGTTAGACGCTTAGAAATCCCCTCGTTTCAGTTCAGCAAAGACTAGTCGCGGACGGTGATCTCCGTGTAAATCGGGAGCCGTGCGCGCGTTTGATGTTGTTTAATTGACTCGGTGTAGTAGTTGGAGGGTAGGCACGCGCCTAGAAAGCTTTTCACAAATGTCTACGTGCTTTCACAGGCACAGTGAGAATTCACGAGGGCCTGGAATTTGTTTGAGAATGTCACGTGTCTCGCACGGTAACCAGAAAGCGTACCGATCGATAAATAAGTAGTACAAGTCAGCGTGTCGTCGTCCGACGTGAGCCACACCCTCGACCTCTGAATGAAACACGTGCAGTTTTATAGGTAAGCAAACACTCGTGCCTTGAACCTTCACCCGGCGAATTCCCATGGGGTATTTCGACGAATGCGAATGGAGAAGAAAAAAAAACGCAGTAGCGCCACTGCCACGTTCCTCTTTTCGCGTGTCTCTGCAGAGTCTTCTTGTATCTCGCGTTTTCGGCACCGACCCAATATCAGGTTTCCCATAATTATTTTCATTCCAACGCGACTTCCCAGCGTACCTGTCTCACATAACACAAAGCAAGTTCTGCCTAAAGATCAGCAGCCGTACCTCGCGTTTGACAGTATATCCGTCAGATCGTGTCGCAGTCGGAAGGTAGCTTCTCCTTTGTCGAGATTCTCGCAAAAAGTGGCGTATATTTGAAATTTCTTCGTTCAGACGCGCATCCGACGGTATTCCTTGCCGCTGCATAACCTTCTTCCCGGTGCGTAATCCTCGGTCCTTTGCGGCAGAACAACTTACACGAGACTATTGAAAACTACGAAAGCTGTTTCAAGAGCCGAAACTTTTCAAACTTTACCATAAGTTTATATATAGATGCTTTACACAGTTCATATCCAAACGTCGCGACTGTAACTTTTACCACCTTCTCTATCGCTGTCCGTCGGTTCCTCTCTTTCTCCGTTTCGCTACCGCTCCATTTTCCATTGTGAAAATATGCTGGAGCTAGCGAATGTTACGCACCGTGCCTCGAGGGTTCGAAGCTATCTCATATATTTACTTCCCAAGATCCCTAATATTCCACCGCGACAACGCTACTTCGAAAGTTGCGCTTCGGAATGTTCGCGAAATACTTTGCCGAGGTGATTTACGATCTGGCGCGTCGATCAAAACTACTGATTAGATCCGAATCGAGAATTCTTTGCAGCGGCGTCGTATCGCGCAATTCCATTGTACGTAAAGTCTCCCTCTCCTTGCTGAAACGCTGCACTTCATTCTCCAGGATAGAAACATCTATACAGTAATACATTTTTCGTCATTGTGAAAGGTGTGGACATTTTTGTGGGCAATATTTAACATGATAGTCACTAAATTTAGTGTGTTGATTCAACACGATCGCTAGTGTTGTTCCATCAGTCCGTTTTTCAACACAAAAATGTTATTTGATACTGAAGAAACACTTTTTAAATGTTACTCTAACATTGGTTTGTGCTACTTTTAACACAGAGCTGTGATACTTTCAACATAGAACCGTGTTACTTTATCACTACGCACGGAATGTGTTAAAATTACATTAATTTTGTGTACTCGTTAACACAAATGTTAGTGTTAAATTTCACTGAAATCTTTTTAGTGTTTACATCTATCTAATGATCATTTCCAGACCTGCATGTATGCATATCCTGATGCATAAGTACACTCGTGTGTAATATAATGAGCCGGATTTGCAACGTTCCCGAATTACCACAGATTTCGCTCTTCACAGGCTCTCTTGAAGAGACTCGCACTCCCTCCGCGCCGACATTCAAAATTCCGAGTTAACTAGATATTATCTACGCTCTTCACGGGCTTGGCAAGAGAAATATTTTCAAACATCTCGACTGCACGTGAGCAGACGGACGTAATCATCTAACTTTTCGCGCGTTGAAGTGCGTCAGTTCTATAGGCAGCTGTTCGAGATGCGCTCGAGAGCAATTAATCATTCCGAGCAGCGCTATCTTGAACCTACTTGAACCCGCTAATTCTCCTCTAGGCCCTTGTTCGCATTATTTCGATCTAGCATTGGCATCTTAGCCTCCGGACTTTCGATATTTCTAGATGCTCTGCATTCATTCGAAATGAGCTTGGAGCGCCAATTATTCCGTATCGAGCTTACTTCTCAACGACTGCTTCGTACATTTGTTCGACCCGGTGCCGGGACTGAAATACTCGCACGGTGCTGGGAGAATCTCCATATCGGGCTAGAATACCTTTTTATCGATGGGTTTGCGAAGCTGAAATTTGCAAATTTCGGCGTGGTTCGCGTTATCGTCCGAACGCATCAGGACAGGCATGTCAACTACGCCGAATACTTCGATTCGAGATGAACGCTAAAAAATAGTCACGTTTGCATGGTTTTCATTTTGATGGCCATGGACTTCCGTGCGCGACTCGCTGCTCACGCGCGTAGGGATCTTTCAGTGCAAAGATATTCAGCATTCGTGTAGCCTATCAATCGGTAGCTCGGCAGCCAGCACGCTCGTTCACCCCACGATGTTGCGCCAAATACAAATGGCAATTGTCCCTCCGACTTCACAAAGTGATTTGACATTCCGTTGAAATACTGGGTCACGCCCAGGCCACGTTCTTTGGCTCACGCTCTCCCGAAATTACAGACGAAATCGAGGTAATTGGTGCTTGGAGCGTTATATAGTCGTCGCAGGACCGAGAAAGCAGGTGAACCAGCTGCGTACAAGTGAAGATTCTGCGAGTTCACGTGTGGTGCAAATTAATGCCACAACATATTTTCACCTCGCGACTCGTCTTAAAAAATTAGCTCTTTTTCCCGACAACTCGATGGACTCTAATTTCTCATTTGTTCTCCAAATTTTTCTTACATTATTACGGCTGTGGATCAAAGGCAATGACTTCCGCGCGTGGCTGTCTTTCGGTTGCTATTCGAGTAACAACAGTAAGTTCGCAAATAGTTGAAGATTCGAAACTTACTGAAATTTTACTTAGCATAATTGTAGTGCCTTCCAAAATGACATTCTTGCAAAACTAATCCTGTAATTAGGATTTCGCCCGTGTGCGAAATTTCTGGAAGAGGCAAAGAAATTTAGTATGCGAGACCGGTCAGCTTTCATGTCAGCTAAACTCTCCCGCTTGTTCGGAATAATTATACTACAGTTATACGTATAATTATCATTTGTACGTACGTACATCGCACATTCGTACATACGGGCCTCGTGTCAGCCGCAGACACAACAAACTTTCTTCAGGAGGGTGCGTATTAATGTTCGTTAAATAACAATCAGAGAAAACTTTGCGAATTCTACGTTTGAAATTACCTACTCGCGAGTGAAACGTAACAATTAAGTACTTCCGCCTCGTTCCGTTGCTAATTCATTATTTTCCCTATTCTCTCGAGCAAAATAACGCTGATACCGTATGAAACAAATGAACGGAGATTCGACCATTCGCCACGAGTTTGTTTCGCGATTTAAAAATCCGATTTCGCGAAAAATACTCCGTATATACAAATCGTCCTTTGACTGGATTGGGTTACCGAAGCTCACCGAAAAATGCAATTTCTCTCAAAGTTCACGATACGAACCGGCGTCGCAGTTTTCAATTAGTTTCATAACAAATCCATAATCCACTTCTATCAGGTTGTAATAATTGGACGAACCATGCTGAACCAGTGCTCATCGTTATTACTCGATGGATCCTTTCTGCGAGGTACGCTTTCATCAGTTTCGCTGGGATATTAACGTACATTCGGCACCAAGTATTACAGAGACACACGATCGTATTGTGATTACCGTTATCATCATAATCGGTGATACCTTGGTCCACAAAAATCGTCCTCAAAAATATCATGGTAACCAGAGCTTGCAAGAAATTCTCAAATTAGCAAATTTTTGTGGACCGATTTTGTTTTTCTTCGAGAGGAGACAACATATTTTCCGTTGTCGTTCAAGCCAAACACGGTATCAGCGGAATGTCACGTTCACCACCGAACGAGTCCTCGATATCCGAAAAATGTCCCGCGAGCTTTCGCACTAAATGAATAATTATCGATAACCAATGTTTTTCCATTGGTCGGCTGTTTCATCGCGAAATTACAGTTTCATTTCTTATTTCACGCGCCGTGATATAACGCGCCACCCGATATTCCATCGGTCAACATTCCACCGTTCTTCCAATTAGTAAATTTATCCAATTAAAAAGCAGAGGTCACGCCAACAAATCTGATACCGCATTGTCAGCGGAGGAATGTTGTTCGAATAGGAAAATGCGTCGATCGCGACGATGAAATAATTGGAACGAGAATGAATATTTACTCTACAGCCATGAAATACCATAAAATCCGAGCTATCTCGAGAATAACGAGTGCTACGTGGATATTATTAACAAAATAAATTTCATACCGATTCTAGTGTGGAAATTTAACGAGCAACGACGGCACATTTGTATAAATCGATTTCTATCGCTCATCTCGTTTCATTGCGTCGCGTAAAAGAAATTCGATCGCAGTTGCAATTAACAAGGCTCGTTCGAAGCTTTCACCGAAGCCTTTGTGACGTTGCTGGAAAAGCGCAGCTTTGTGCATCGGCTGCTTTACGCTCGCATTATTCGCATTGCGTGGACGTCGACGAATTCTCGTCGAGTAACGCTCTAAGAGCGGACCGATGATCGGAAATTAATGCATTGAAATTCCCGTTCGCTTGAAATTTACAATTGACGCGTGTGAATCGAGACGTCGACGTGACGGCATTCGAGATTCGCGAAACGTTGCCACCGGAGAGTGAAAACCAAGATTGGATCGCATCGACGCGTACGAGTATTCATCATTACTTCGAGGGCGAAGCACAAAGTAACGAAGAGTTTGCGAACCAATAATAAGTCACGTGACGTAAACTATCGCCGAAGAAGCGAGCGGACCACCGCAAGGGACGAATGAATGAGAAAATGAAGAAAGTTTGGAGAAGTTGTGTGTTGAATTAAATTGTTTTTTAATACGCTGATCGATCACCCATCGGAATCGCGTAAGAGTCCTTCGAATAAACTTCAGTGATCAATATCTAACCGGGACTGCTTTCGCAAATACTACGAGGAACTTCGAAAGTAATTGCACTTTTCGTTCGGTAGAAGAAGCAACTTATTTTTAATTAGACGTCTTAAAGAAATGAATATTCAACGTCGTCCCAGTCGATGCAGTAATACAACGAGCTTCCGAGACTTCCTCGACTTCTCAAAACTTCACGACGGATCCAATTGAACTTCGCAGTTACTATTTCCACACCCCGAGGAGCCAAGAACCACATCATAGTCGAAACATCCGGTACAATGCACGGCTCCCAAAGATGCAAATTAATGCGTAACCCGACGACGTAGCATGTAACGGACGAGAAACAACCAGTCTCGCCTCTGGGATGGCCTATGTTTTCTCGGCGTGTGCTGCTCTCGACATTCGCGCGAGATACCCTCACCACCCATTTCAGCTCCTAATTCATTTATGCATTTATACGCGAGCTGGAATACGCACGGGCGGATCAAGACGATTCACTTGGTCCGTAATGACGTCGACATCGTCCGAGAAACATTGTTTCGCTGACTCTGATACGGCGAAGATTGGGACCATCGACGATACGTGCACGGCTGGTCTGGATGAACTCCTCGACTGGCCACGTTACCTCGTGTGCTACCTCGCTGCGAATCAGCAGATAACTGACGTGTTCGACTCACGAATTTAAAAAAATACCCAAAAGCTCTACGCCTGCACAAACGATCGCCTTCGCTTTTTGACAGTATTGAAGAAGAAAAAAACATGTGGAGTGTCATGTTGGGAATACAAGATTAGTTAGGCGAAGCCTGACAAATAAAAATTATTCGTTAGGATTACTGTCATTTTTTTTGGTGTTTTTGTAACACAATCGATCGTACAGTAGACGTCATTTTTACGGAAGGCTACAATAGGCTGGTCCGAGCACGGATAAGAAGACGATTAGATGCGCAATGTCTACACAGTGACCTTTATCCTGTCCTCTGATTCTTAATCCACGATGCGTTGGTCCTCGTCCTCGTGCGCAAAGGTATCTTAGAAGTCCACATTTGACCTCGGGGTAGATCTCCGACATCTCCTCCGCAGAGAGCCAGCTTGAAACCTCCGTGTCGTACATTTATTCAGGTTAGGAACGGAGCCAGAGTCCCCTGAGCGATCGGTTAGAGTCGGAATTCTACTCTCAGACCTGTACGCGACGTATAAATACTGCTGTCAAGGTAAAAATACCGAGCGCAGTGGCTGTAAAGTAAAACCCTCCGCATACTATATTCCAATAGGTGACAACATCTAGTCAACAAATCAAGTAATAGCAATAAGATACCCGCGATTCGTGTGCGGTATCAAGTTGTGGTTACGGAACAGACGCGAGATATATTATCAGGCTATTATTAATTCGTTGTGCCGCGATGATGCTATGACTCTTGCAATACTACGGTAAATGTAAAATGCATCGTGAAATTCCTGCCGTCATTCCATCGCGCACATGTGATACAGCTATCTATCAGCGAAGCATTGCGCGGCTTATACTTTGGAGACAAAATAATTTCACGAATGTCACGGAGGACGCGGAGGCTGGCCTAATGGAGGGTCCGAATATGATTCGCGGTCGAGGACACGTCGGGCTTACGGAAGCTCTAATTAGGCTCTACTTTAAGCCTAAAGCCTGGTGGAACGGCAGATATCGGACACTTTCGAGGCTCTAAGTAGAACCTCGTTCGCGCATAAATAATACGCTTATGAACCTTCAGGACCAACATCTACACGCAGGACTCCGACGTTGGAAATGGACGAAAAATCGTCAAGGCGTAAAAACGTTTTTACGGTAATCGAAACGGGGAATTCTTTTGCTGATCGAATTCAAATAATTACCGTCACGCCAGCCTGACGTTGGGCGATTTTTCTTTTTTTCATCGAGAACATTACGGTTCCGACTGCTAGTCTGCTATGTGACTGTCATTCGCGTCTCTCGTACAGTTAATTAGATTGGTACTCCTGGTTCTGAGGTTTCCAAACTTCTGGCCGGCGTCGAGTTAATAACGTTATCCATGATACGGGTGATACTGTAATTACCAGTGGCGTCAGTGTTGTCCAAGAGTGGAAATTCGACGAGGTATTTACGCGTTGTTCGACGACGAAGCGAGGCGTACGTAGCAACTACGAGCTGGAAAGTTGCGATCCGAGGGTAATTAAACGATGAAAAATGTTTCTCTACAGCCGAGGCGTGAACTAAACGAGTCGAGGCTCGAGTATATGCTTTGAGAAAATACCGTCTAACGTTCAAAGCCTTGCCGAGGTGTTTATGGAGGCTAAATAAACTGAAAGTCTCGCAAAATCGGTATGCAAAAAAACGACACGCTCAACGTTTCGTAATTTACGTCGACTACGTATCGCACTTGTACTCGTGTTTTCTCACTACGGAGAAATAATATCCGACGAGACTTGGCGTACGGAAAATTCGCACCAACATGTTTGTATCTCGAAACGTCGGTCACGTTTGAAGGGAATCGTGTATTACGCGTGATCGCTATGGTCCACCACTCGCGTTACTGCCTCGCTCAACCTTCCACCATTCGTCTCCAATGTCGAGCAAATCAGCGAGAAAATGAAATACACGTTATACCATCTTGTCCTCGAAGTAGACGACGGTACGGTCTCCTACGAGCTTTTCGCTCGCACCGCTCACCAAATATTCTGCCCAGCGCGTAAAAAACACCCCTACGGAGGTGTGACGGAACTCTTCGCTCCGCGTACACGTGGGAATCCCCGTTCGAAGGGTTTTCGAGGTCGCGGGTATGATAAAGCTACCCTAATGTTCGACGCCCTCAACATCGACCCTTCATCGCCTGACCCTGTCCCTTTATTTCGACACCTTTTTCATCTTTGCCACACCGCAGTGCGTCCTCCTCGTATCGCGGAATTCAATATCGTCTGTGTTGGACGAGGAGTTAGTCCTACGTCTCGTTTCTCGACGACCCTTCTGGCTGACATGTGAAATGCGAACATCTCCGGATTCCCAAGTGTATCCCTGAAATTCGAGCCAGGCGAAAGATGTGCCGGTGAAAAAAACAAAGGTTCGACGTACACTTCGACAATTATCACACCCGACAGACTCGAAGATGGCCGACGCGGGGACAAGTACGCGTATCTATTTCGAGTCGAAACTCTGCGCTGTTTCAACGAAGATACCGAAGTTCCGCTCGAACTCTAGGCCAATTTAGAGCCTGATAGGAAATTCCTTGGCAAACTATTCCACGCAGCCATGGCGAGTAAATTTATCTTCGAATCTTGTCACACCGATTTGGATATCCTCGCGAACGCTTCTCGTTTCTTTTCCATTGCCTCGAACCCTCTCTGGAACCAGCTACCTACCCTCGTTTGTTACGCCGCGTTGAGAGGCAGATACTTACAAGAGATTCGCCAACGAAGTAAATATTTTTCAATCCCAACCCTCCTCTAAACTTTGTCACAACAACTTAGTCCTCCCATATTCCCAAATACTTCTGAAAATCAGTATCAATAACTTTGATGTTCGATTTCTTGGATCGTGAAACGTACGCTCGAGTACCCCTTTTTGTAACGGGTTATCTGTAAAAGAAAGGAGATAACCAGCTGAAAGAGGATTCGCAATTTCATTAGGATAACGTTTCCGGCTGGGAGATACATCGTTGGATTTTTTTCAACCAACGATGCAGATTTATGTGCAAAGTTTTCGAAAAGTATCCTGATTCCACTCCCCAATTAACGAATACCGCGCTCTACTCGGGATCAGCTAATTCTCCGATCGGTTTTTACTTGCCGCGTGGACGGGATTAGTTCGGATTCAGCTTCCTTCAGCACCGTTGCGAATTAATTAGTGTCTTTCGTGAAACTTTTATCACCTTAGGCGATAATTCTGATTCGGGCCAAAATTCTTTGCTCGCTTTTTTCCGTTCCTTTCGGTGCTTCGATGCATTCTCCCGAGGAATAATACGACTCGGTCAGAGTTCCACGCTATTTTTGTTCCTTGTTTGAATTTTATGTCATCGCAAGTTCGATCCAAGTACCGAAATAAAACTTAACCAGCTCGGGTTATCCTGACGTCGAATCGTGATCGAATCGCACGCGATCGAATACTTACAATGGTATCGCTTCTATGATCGCGATGAAACGGCTCGCAAAAAATCTGCCCGGTTCTAGAGTTCACCGGTAGCAATAAACACGTAGTAAATCGTAGCAACGTTCCAGTGATTCTTGGTTTCAACATCAAGACTTTTATTTTGCTATTCGCGATACTGGAAAAACCGTCAGTGGCATCGATTTAATTTTATCCGCGTTAAAGCTTTGCAACGAGTACTTTGATACAAGCTTTTCACACTATCATTCGGCAGCCGAAGGCTGAAGTGTGTTCCTTAGCACGTTCATTTCTCGATATCGTACAGATATTGCGAAAAATATTGGAGATTCGTAATCAATTCTCGAATATACATTCAAGAGAAGTTTACAGTTTTATCCTTACCCTCGTGGATCCGAAGTAAACATTCGTGAAAATGTTTACAAAATTCGAGCATCCGGTGGTGAGAAATCTCTCAATAATACACTTTTCGTAGTTACAATCGTTAAAAACTTTCGGATAATATGAATTGAAGCTCGATCAAAACAAGGCGGTTCTCGGCTCGGAAGTTTTAATTGTACCAACGGAGGTATTTTCTTTTCCTTTGTTCCCGCGCATTACGAAACTTCTAATTAATTCCATCAAACATTTTCACTCGTTATACCATGCCATACCGAAAAATTGAATCTTCCGGGTAAATTGAATATCGCGTGCTCCATTTTTGCCCCGAAGTTTTTAATCTGTTGGACGATTTTGACAAGCTGCTTCGTCGGCGCATCAGTTTCGCTGATACGGAAGACGAGTTTTTCGCGAGCAAAAGTCTGCCGATTCTTCGGCGCATCCCTTTTACCAAAAAGCGATAAAATATCGCGTCATTAAATTGAAAAGCGCTCCCAGATTCCGTTGGAGGCTTTGACGTGAAATAAAATTCGATTTTACGAATCTTCGAGGCTGATCTGTGCCCCGATGTTCACTCTTTATTCCCAAAAACCAGGGGAGGGAGGAGATATCTGTGACAGCCATTCAATCGAACGGGCTTACAAAAGAGTCTCGGGTTACGAAGCAGCCTCTGGGTCACATCCCAAGTCCCTCTGCGTACCGCCAGCAGCTTCCTTCGTACATCCCTCAGGTTCGTCAGATCTTACTTTTTGTCTCGTCTTTTTCTCGACGGTGCCGCAAAGTCGCGCGATTTCCCCCCTCAACCGAGATGGACAATACCGACCTTCGCGATCCATTGTGATCGTAGCTACGACAAAAAGGATTATCCATGGAGGATGAGCAGATTGATTCGATGAGGGACGACTGCTCATCTGTTATTCGGCTTTGAAGTCTATTGCATATCCGGCTTCGAGGCACCGAGAAAAACTGGGGGCTCCAAATTTCCACCACCAAAAGACGTCTTCTCGGCGAACGAGCACCGAGTCTCGAATTTTCCCGAACTGCTGTCACGTTTGCCAAGTTTTCGTCCGAGATCGTTGCAGTCTCGTCCCTCGTTCCGATGCTTTCGGAAAGTGTTGCGAAATATACGATATTCTGAAATGGGCGTTGTCGCGCATACGGCAAATCGATAACCAGGATACGGAGAAATGGTACGTGGAATGAGAGAGCAATTAGAAAAACTGCACCGTCCTGGTAAATGGTTCACTTATGTTGATGATTTCTCGAAGTAGAGCTCATTTTCGCGAGCGAGAAAATGGATTTGGGAGACGGAGCCCGCCAGACGTTTGGGTAAACGTACGTATATACCACGTCTACCCCACACAAATGGCACTCTGTTTATACAAAGGTACACGTTGGGCACTTTAGGCTTCGCGAAGTATACGCTATAGGTATAGACTTCGTCATACCGACAAGACGCTGCAATTTCCGGGACGAAACGCGTTTCGTACATCGCCTAATATAAGTCAGAGTGAAATGTACTACCTACTACTTAAATATACTATTACCTGATACCTGCAAGCGAATATCCATTTGGTACGTGTATCTCACGAGAAGCGATGGGTACGGCGTGTTAACCAATTGCTCAGGCTTTTCGACGAATCATGCGAGATGCGTCGTTTCCCCGGAAGTAATTTCGACTAATTTAATTCCAATTAGCGCTACTACGACGCACCTTTCGTCTTTGGCGTTTCCCCGTGACCCTCCCGATCTACGCATCCCCGGCAACGGTAGTCCGCGAAACGAGAACAAGAATTAGGCAACCTCGTCTGAAACTGTAAGATCAAGACAATATCATGCAGTATCATGGCGCTGAGAGGCGACAACGAAAATACCAGCGGATCTGGAAATTATTCGGCATTGGAATATTTCGCGCGAGAATGAACGTTGGATCACGATCACTTTGCGTGATAGTATGAGCGCTGAACATCCAAAGTGACGAACGGTCATCGCGATCCAGAGTTGCGGCGCAAATACTTAGTCATAATGAGATTTGATACCCAGAGTGAGTGGAATATTCAAAGAAGTCGGGGCAGATCCGACGGATGCTGTTGAATTATGGATGTTTCTTCGTTATCTGTTCGCGAGTACATTCCGGTAACTGGGTCGTAGCTGGTGATGTTTTTCTCCGCGAGAAATACGCAACGCGTTTGTCTCGCGAGTGTTACGTGAAAACGAATGGTATTGACGGTAGAGAACATCAGTCTGTCAAGTTCGTCCGACCCTCCCCCGCCGTATCGTCAACGTTTATACGATCACGTAGGCAATCATGCTCGATCAATCTTCTATCTCGTCGTATATTTCTTTCCGCGAAACTTTCGTCCCGGAGGTATAGTAATGCGATTTGATATTTCCTGAGTGACTTTTAACGCGGAATCATTTCGCGTGATTCACGTCGTTGACTCACACTTCCCAAACAACACTGGCGCGATGATCATTTTTCTTTCCCCTTGTCAGGCTCTTCCCGGAAGAGAGATCGCGATCCAGCGAAACAAATGGAAACTTTTTCTTTGATATCCCGACTGAAATTTGTTGCGACTCGCTTTCGATTGCGCGAAAATAAAGTCGTAGTTATAATTAATTCGCGCGTCTGCTCGGAAAACTGGATGACAACGTTTTGCTGAAATTTGCTTCGTTCTCGTCTAATCAAACGTTATTGCGATCGTCTCGCCCGAAACTTCTAACGAGCTTTGTCTAAAAATAACGTGGAATTACGGGTAGCTCGGGGAAAGATTGTTCCACGTGGAAACAAGAACCTTGATGTTGGTTACGTATTTTTTGTCAGGATGTTTCGGGAGACCTTGATATATCGTGTGTCTTACGAAAACGTTCATCGATCCGCCGGTGTCCAGTTCCATTCAGTTTCCACGGAAACGCGAAGAGACTGGCGAAATGAAAAAAGATTTCCCCTTGAAAAAGACCCTTGACATTCGTTTGAGTCGTTCGATGAGTAGAAACCGATGGCTTTCATCAATTTCGAATTAAAATTTCGACGAATTGCATCGGACTTCTCTTCGCTGTCAAATAAATTCGATCGGTGTGATGGATTCTCCTGTCAGGTAAACCCGTTACGACGATGACTTGACCGAACGGAAAGTTTACTCGAGAAAAGGGCACGAATATCTATAATCAAAATCACCCAAATTTTATTTCCCTTTGAGTCCCGAAAATTTTTTTGTACCAATTTCCGTCAGAGAAACAATGAAATAAGCAAACCAAGTACACGATCGAGATGGAAGTAGAGCGATTGCAATGATACCGTACATGCCGGTGAATTTTACATTCCAGCATCCCTTTGAAGTCGTCGAAATATTATCATTTTATATTAAAATTCGCGGATCTGTGGCGTATAAAATTCGTACGTGGACAAAACGATTGCCGGATTATTTTCCAATCAGCGCGGTCGATAGATTCGAAAGAAACGCTTCGAAAAATGTATATTTGATTGTACAAAAATTCGCGGGCAAGCTGCGAAAATAATCGCGATATATTTCGCGAAAACGGTGATCGCGTAATTTCATTGAATCCTCGTCACGCCTGTGACGTGTGCCAACACCTCGAAATCTTGCCGGGTCGTTGACACACACCGTGCTTAATTCGCGCTCGAACTATGATCAAACAGAATTGTCGAATTGGAGCTCGGTAAGCAAAAGCTGAACTCGATGCTCCACACGTTTTGAGCCCTCAAAGACGTCGAATCGAGGGGAGAAGCCGCATCTAATTGCTGGGAAAATCGACGGGGAACGCAGGTGCTTATTTCCGAGTTCATTTCAAAAAAAATCACGCGGTTAATTCGTCAATTATTTGACCGTTCGTTAAAAGTGACGTCGGAAGTAAGCTCGCGGTGCTTGAGAATGAATCTTCCAAAATCACCGAGAAAAATGAGATTAGACAACGTTGATGCGATGTGAGGGAATATTTTGCTGGAGAATAAAAATTTCTTCGACCGTCGATTTGAAAAAGTTGAACAGAGATTTTTATTACAGCCAAGAAATAGATTTAGAATTTGAAAATATCCATTTTTTCGATTCCATCGCGCCTCCACTTTCCTTCCATGAAAATTTCCCATTTGTCACACCGTCGTGACCCTTTTTTCGTTGGACGACGAAAACGACCAGGTATCGGACCAGAAAATGGACCAAATTTTTTCACACGCCGACTCGTGTTTCTTCAATTTACGCCGCGAGCTCTGGAGTCCACCCTTCATCGCCGCGATCGAAGCAAATTCCACTCTTACGAAATCCGATCGTAAAACGGCACCTACGGGACGGTAAAAAAGTCAGCCATTTTTGACCCCGCGCGTGAAAAACAAAATAGAGAAAATAAACGGAAGAATAGAAGACCGTTGGCCGAGCGAGCCGAGAGGTATACCCATTCGATCGGCGAAAATAGCCTACCAGTAGTCCCGAAGCGTAATTTTCAGGTAATAAAATAACGATTGACTCTTATAAAATTCGCTTCATCGTATTAACCCCGTTCGTTGGCCAACGACGAAACTTTACTACCTACGCACTCGGAGTTGCCAAGGGATGTTTTACCGGCCATTTTCTTGCCGCTCCAAATCCCACCACGAATACGTATGAGAGGTTCTGCTACGAGTTGCGCGTTACACGAATGTAATGACCGTCTAACTTTCGAGAAACGCGATCCAATTTCGTTTCCTGGTCCGTTCCATTTTCACTGCGCGTTCAAATTCGAAGACATTCGCGAGTGCGACCAGTTGAGCAGATGATTGCAGTTTTTTAAGTATCGCTATCGCAATTGGTATACATATGATTTTCGAATCTAAGATAATTGAGGAAAAAATTAACTCGGACTTTTTTTTAAATCAACACGCTTCTACTACATTTGTTCAAAATATCGGTACGAGTTTCCAAGTAGACAATTGCAGCTTTTCGTATCCTTCTTCCTTTCGGAATGTCTCACATTTTTTTAGAGATCAGTCAGCAAGGTAAAATCGACTGCTAATAGCATCGATTCTTCCGGGGTTTCGACCGTTTCCTACGATACATCGCGAGTCAATTCGCCATTTTCATACCTACTCGACTTTGCATTCGCATTTTATCATGTCGCGTGACCGTGTGATCTTGTTAGCGAAGCTGTTATAAAATGATCCTTGACGCGTGACCGTTGTTCAAGAAGCGGCAGTTCCACAACTCGCGGATAACATTCGCCATTAGCACAACGTTTCCCTTCAGAGCTTTCGGAAGGATAGTGCGCGGTCGCAGGTCGGCGCGTTGCACGATCCGAAGAAGTTACCCTTAATGCAACGCGTTCCCGCATGCAGCAAACTTACCGCAGAAATGAGCGCGATAATCACCCACCTTGAGTAATTCGCGCGGCTATACGAAGTTCCACGAGAGTTCAACTTTCTGAATAAATTTTCATCGCAATTCGTACCACGAGCGTTCTACCACCTTTTTTCCAATGGTCGAGCTCATCGGCCATTTCACGGGCAAATAACTGCATGGGAATCCCAACGAATTCTCACACTAACGAAACCAATTCGAATATGTTCCCTCGCAATGAAACACCAGCGTAGGTATCCCCTGAAAAATTTATCGCGTGTCTATCTGAAGCGTGAAAAAAAAATTACGAATTTCTCGCGAGGAAGCGTAAAGCTGCCGCTTGGAAGCTAATTGTACGGTAATTTCTTCGTCCTTTAATTAAGGAAACAGTCGGGAGGAATATGAGCAAGAATCGAGGCGGAATTTTTGCCTTTCGATATTTTTGCTCGGCACGTCGGTATCGATGAAAATGTGTCAAGATTCACATTGCTGGAATGGAATGAGAAATGGCGAGAAAGATGCGATGAACGAATGCGTTTCGAAAAGTGCAAAGATAATGAGACTCGTTTTACGATCGGACGATGTTCCGTGCCGAAGCCAGAGCATGTTTTGCTTTAAATGGCTAGTCGTGAAAAAAAATGCCTCCCCGGAGAGACTGAAGTTAGTTGGAGGTCGGATTCCCTTCCGCACGTACTGAACCGAATGGAGGGTTGGAAGGATGAAGGGAAAAAGCGAGCTCGGGGACCATACTTTACCTCACCCTCCTGTAACAAAAGGGTTAGCGGAAAGAAACTCCGACGGACCAACGGCGGAAGGTTAAGGTGCGTTGCAGCTTCACTCGCAGTGAAGCAGCCAGTTCTTCTTTGTTCTTGCCACCGCTATGCTCGGTGCGCCGGTAGAGATTTTCCTTTTCCGGAAGACTCTCCGAGCTTTTCGAATCGTGCTCGATCGAATATCTCGTTCTCCGATGTTACGTCTGCGCGTACGCACGAGCGACGGTACGTTTCTAAAATGGTACGTTTCCCCGCGCAGACCTTGTCATACCTTGTTCTCCGAGGTTGCAGTATCCTCGATTGAAATTTTGACGAGTCTCGCGCAGAATTACTCGAACGACAAGTTGATTCGTGTAAATTCAAGAACAGAAGAAACACGAAGCTTCGGCTCGATCCTATCGCAACGAACTCGCGATGAAGGTTATCTCCGTATCCCTCCTATTACCATTCCGGTTTCATCACCCTTTCAGACCCCTGCTCTCCGAACGGCTGTACAATTTCGGTGAAAATTGATCGGCTTAAATTGAACGCAAAAAGTCGCCTATAAAATGCACTGAAAAGTCTTTGTCGAAAATATGTGAGCGTTTTACACGACCTCTGCGTACCGAATCTGGCGGAGGCCGCAGAGTACCGGAAGCCCGTTCCCCACGGGCGGAAATGGCTCTCCCTGCCACACTTGACGATTCTGAATTTTCTATCTTGGCACATGAAAAGTCAGTTCCACACCTTTCCGCTATGGGAGATCGAAGGTCGTTAAATGAAAACGGTCGAGGTCAACCGTTGCACAAAAATCAAATAAACATTTATCGCGAGGTTCGAAGCTCGTCGCATCCGTTCGAATGAATCAATCACCGTCACGCGGTCCGTAAATTCCATTTTTTCACTCCAACACCACGAACCATCATTTTATTACATCAACGTAGAATGATTCGATTTTTTTAAAAAAATTTCCCTGAACTTCATCGGTCAAATACTCCAGGATATACATACATGCAGATCGTTCTCATAGCAAGATTACAATAATCACGATACCCTCGACTGTTTCACCGCAACATGAAATTCCTATCAATATCGTTGCACAACACATACTTTTTACATGTACAGAACCATATTCCTATTTCCTTTCTATTCCGCTACCTGAAACGTATAGCCATTATTTCGTGCCCCATTCCCGGACCATTTATACTTCCAGGTTTCTTCCTGCTCTCTATTTACCCTCCCACTTCTCATATCAGATCTGCAGACCTGTTCGGAAAATGCTTTTCAATTTAGCATCATAATATTCCAAATTTTTCTTCAAAACGTTATTTCGATACTTTCGCGACGACCGCATACATTTGAATTCGGTCGTTCTAGTTTTTTTTTGGAGGAAACCCCCTTTCTAGTCGTTTTACTACAGGAGGAAAGTATTGAGAAGGAGACACTCTTTCCCCAGAGCAAAGGAACGGAGGGTAGCGTTCGAAAGAGGGAAAATGTAAAAGGAATGAAAATAGCGGTCAAACTGCAGTTTGACTTCTTCCGCTCGTCTATTGCGAGCTTTTCCTCCTGTTTTTTCTTCTTTTTCAGAAGTGTCTCCGCCCTTTTATTTTTCGTTCGACATGCTGGTATTTTTGGAGTTTCCCATTCTCAACGTATCGCGATCCACCATTATCTACTTTAATGATACACGTCAGACGCTTTTTTGGCAATCCTGTCGTTTCTTCAGTGTTTTCGCTCCCACGGTTCGGTCTAATATTTTTTGCCGCGACACTGAACATCATTAACCTCCTCTTCATACGATTTCTTCGATACACCAAACTCGAGCCACTGCTCTTATCCGGTTTTTGGTTATCCCTCTAATGCTTTCGCGGCCCGTGCTCGGCTCTCTCCGCAAAGCGTACCCTGGACACTCGAAGTTTTCAACTACCTCCCATCTTCTCTGCCCCTTCTCAAACCGTGCCGTTTCTTCATTCCACTTCAACGACATTCCAACACACTGCTCGGCAGCACTCCAAAAATATTATACCTAGGTGAATTTGGACACACACTGTGAATTTCTGTCACAGCAAATGTTTGCATTCGAAAATGCAGAAACACCAACGCGTGATATTTTCACGCGTGAATAACGTCTCAGATGTGTGTCAAGAAGGTTGCTTCGAGTCTGAAGTCCGCGAAAGCCACTCTTCGCCAGCTTTGGTACCTACTCGACTGAAAGAAAACCACCAAATTGCAGCGACGACATTCTGAAAGAAAGTACACCAACTTCCTCGCACTCGTCTAGGAACGAACGAACGAAGCTGGTACTCGCGAAAATCCAACTCTTGTTGTCAAAAAGTGAAAACTAAGATTGACATCGCGAATATCGATGGCTAATATATCCACGAGTAGAGCAGCGAAAAAGTGTAGACTTCAGAAGAGCGCCCGAAAATCGAACCGCGAAGCTACTGGAGCGTGATGTCGAAGAATCTTTGCTACGTTGT